>CM075876.1:13462965-13702965 GCA_038021265.1 Cyprinella venusta | reverse complement strand
TTGCTGCAAATAGCAGAATGTTTAACAATATTTTCATTTTCCATCAAATTGTTTCACTGTGATGCACTGGGAAAAAAAAAAACATTATTGGTTTAACATAGAAGTGGGAAGTCTTTCACTTTAAATACTCAAACTCTAGAATGGATTCTGATTGCCTGACACAATAATCGTTCTGAACTCAAGTGATTCCAACCATATCATATTTACTCGCTTGGTGTGGAGGTGGGAAGACTTGCGACACAAATCGGAATAGATTCTGTTTTTTTAACTAAATTAACCTAACTAGTGCTGGAAAATCAGTCAATAACCTACAATAATTAAGACATAGCTTCTGCAATGCAGGACAAACTAGTGATTCACAAGATTCAGATGGAGGGAGAGATCGGCAGGTAAAGATAATAAGAAGAAGCAGTATCCAGTCGGAAGAGAATAAAGTGATTTTTAAGTTCTCTAAATCCAATTAGGCTTGCTGGTGCATTGAATGAAGAGTTTGGTGGTGATATCCAAGAATTGGAGTGCAAGAAATTTGGCTGAAGGGGTGTCATATGCTGAGGCTGTTAAAAAGGTTGCAAGGTGAGTGACCTGAGGAGTAGAGAAACAGAAAGCCCTCTGCCAGTAGCGTATGTAACGGAAGAATCAGTGGTGGCGAGTAAGATAAAATTCCTGGCTTTCATTGTGGATGTGATGTGTGAAATGAAGGTACCCTCTAAAGATATGTGTTTTCAAGAGACAGAAGGGAAGAATATTGGAGGTCAAATGGAAGATGATGATGATGTTGAAATTGTTAGTCTATTAATGTATTGTATCCTGCAGTGGAATGCCAGGAGTCTAATGGACGGGAATTTAAAAAAGTTTGTGGATGGCTAATATGCTAATAAACTTCATTTTTGAGATCTTCGACGTCCACATCATTTTTCAGGTGAGACCTCCAGTAGTCTGGACAGCCGATTTTAATGCTCACAACCCTCTTTGGGGCAGCAGAATCAGAGATGTAAATGGGGTTTTATTTGAAGATTTTTTAGATAAAAACAATTTGGTGGTGTTATTTGATGGAAGACCGGCTAGGTTTCAGGTGAAAAGTGGGAGTCTGTCATGTATTGATTTAACCTTTGCGTCAGGTAGACTTGCTAGGTGTGGGAATTGGTATCCTATGGACCTTAACACATTAGGGAGTGATCATTTCCCTATTTTTAGTTAATTTGGCAGTGTTTTGCAGGTGGAGAAGGAGAGAGTGGAGAGAGGGTTTAACTTTCTAAAAGCCGCCAGTCGCGGCACCAGAGATTTCCGATTGCAGGTGCTATGGGGATGCTTAACACTCAAGAGAACTTTAACTTAAAGTTCTCCTTCGTCTTCATCCCCAGGATTTTCTTGTTCCTGGGGCTCTGTGACGACGAACCCTGTGTCTGCGCCTTCACAGTTTCGTTTTCCTAGTGACTCAGAACGTAGACGTTTAGGGAGCAAAAAACAATCCATTGTGGTTTATGTTTTACTTTGCTAAATTTCCAAAATAAAACATACTGCAATCACAAACGTTAAGGTCAAACGTTCAGCGGGAGCTGTGCCTATTGGCACAGGAGAAGATTAAAGGCCGCGCATTATTCAAACTAAATATAGATATTTTTAATTATAATTTATTCCCATTCTTAACAAGATGAAAAAGACTATTCAAACATGACATTAAAATATAAATATAAAAAAATTACAAACATTTCTTGGGGGCATAGCTGTTAACATTGAACATATATAAGGGAGATTCTTACCCACAAGCTTTAAAAATAAAGCACTAATCATTAAAAGTCCACAGAGTTTACAACTAGCCTACATATGTGTGAGAGAGAAAGAGACAGTGTGTCATTTAAAAAACAAATATCATAGAGAATGTTTAAATACTAATATCAACTTATGAGGGAAACTAAGCCAAAGTAAGTGGTGCTAAGTTCAGAGGCTGAGTGCTGAAGATGATTCAGGAGAGGTCTGTGCACCTTTACCGCTAACGCGCGCTGACTCAGGGTTTGGCCTGTATACTCGAAACGTCTGCACGGCAAAAGCGCGGCAAAAATGATAAGTTGGGTGCGCAAGACCTCATTTTGCTTGGCTGTCACAGCTTTTTTTTTTGTAACAGCCCGTGCGACACCGCATCCGAGGATGAACGACTTCAAGCCAAATCTGTCTGAGCTTGCGTAAAAATCACCATCAGAGCGTAAAAATATGGGATATTTTACGGGAAAATATACTAAAACGGGAAGAAAGTGGGAAAATAGCTAAAATACGTGAGAAACCTGGAAAAAAGGGGAGGGTTGACAGACAGCTATGCTTGGGGGTGCTGGGCGGGTGCTATGGCTATTATAGGGGGAGCTACAGCAACACCTAGCTCCCCCTGGCGTCGCCACTGATTGGGATAAAGTTAGAGATCAGTTGGTAGGAAGTGTAGGAGATGTAATTAGACAAGGTAGCACTTATGTTTAACCTGTTTATAACCAGGCCATTCTCAGTTGTAACCGAGTTATGGTCTGGCAAAGCGTCATAGACAAATCATTTCCATGGGGGCGTCACCAACGGACGTTGCGGATTAGGGATGAGTCGCGATTTTCGAACAGTCGAAATTCAAAATTCGATCATAAAATTGCTTTTTCGAATATCATTATATTTCCGCGCAATTCCAATGTGACATTGTCGTGACCTTTAACAGAGGTGGGTAGTAGTAACCTTTACTGTCTATGGTAGTAACCATCTAGTAACAAAGTTGGCTACATTTACTTCATTTGAATGCAATACATGTAGCTGAATGCGTAGTTTATTCAGACAAACATCCAAGTGTTGTTTCAAAGCAAACGTTCAAATCGCTTAAAACAGACGTGATGGCTGCTTCGAATGAGTGATGTTCGACTACGGCATCCATCATTGTAATACAAAATCTGCTTCAAAATCCCAGCACTGTCGTCATCGTGTAAAGCCCGCCCCAACCTTTCTGATTGGTGCCTCGATTTCGACGGATTGGGAATGGGCTTGAATGAGCTCTTTTCCAGACAAACTTTCAGAGGAAATATAAATTTGACAGACGTTTTCTGGGTTTTCCCAGGCTGACTGATGAGTGGAGTTATTCTCTTTGTGGAGTTGTGAGGAAAGAAATAGAAAAAGCCAATAAAATGAAAGGTGAGAGGAAAGATAATAAAGTTGTGCTGGGGTGGAATCAGGCTTGTGATGTGGCTGTGCGGGTTAGAAACGGAGCTTATAGGCAGCTTCGCAGATGTCTTGGTGAGAGTCTTGTTGTTGAATATAATCAATGGAGAGTTGTGGCTAGGAAGGTTATAAAGTGTGTAAAGAGAGAGAGTTGGCAGAAGTTCTGCGGCACTCTCGGCTCTGAGACTTATATAAAACATATTTGGAATATGATTCATCGAATGCCGGTAATAGAGGTTTTTCTATTCCGGTTTTGGTAGAAGGGGGTAGAGAAGTGCTAAGTAATGAGGACAAGGCTGATCTGTAGGTTAGAAGTTTCCAGCAAGTGCACAATGATAGGAATGTTGGCAGTGAAGGTTTGATTAGGAGGGATCTAATGCTTAAGCAGGAAGGACCTAAACAATAATTATGCCAACAGTAATGTAATCAATATGCTCTTTTCTTTATATGAATTAAGAAGGTCAATAAGA
The DNA here is from genome assembly GCA_038021265.1 of Cyprinella venusta. Lineage (NCBI taxonomy): Eukaryota > Metazoa > Chordata > Actinopteri > Cypriniformes > Leuciscidae > Cyprinella > Cyprinella venusta. Next base: position 13,699,315 of record CM075876.1, on the reverse strand, counting down.
CAAGGGTGACTCACTACACCTGTGTGAGATGGATTGGAATATGAGACCTTTCAGGATATGGATGACTTTGCATTGGAAATGGTTTTGGCATTAATTAAAATAGTGTAGGAGGAAGGATCAATTCCAGCTGAACGGAAACATGCAGTAATTGTGCCGATTTTAAAACCCGGTAAGGAAGCTGAAAGCCCTGGATCATATAGTCCAATTGCTCTTAGCTGTCATCTGTAAGATTATGGAAAGGATGGTTAACGACAGGTCGGTATATAGATTGGAAAAGAAATATTTTTTCCTCTACATATGAGAAGGGTTTCAGACTTGGTCGTGGTACTATGGATTCCGCTTTAGTGTTGGATGATGATATCAAGAAAGCCTTTGTAAATAAAGAGGTGGTGGTAGGTGTGTTTTTTGTAGAGAAGGCTTATGATATGCTGTGGAAAGAAGGAGTATTCATTAAGCTTTATTATGCAGGGATTCGGGGCAGAATGATTAATTGGATTAAGGACTCTTTGAGATCACGGTGTATTCAGGTAAGAGTAGGAGGGAGCTTTTCTGACTCTCTGTCTGTAGATAATGGGACTCTGCAGGGTAGTGTAATCAGTCCAGTCCTGTTCAATATAAGGGTTAATAACATGAGGTAGTAAGTGGATTACAGCGATCTGTGGAAAAGAGGCCATAATACTTGGTATTTACTTAAACAAATGCAGTGTGCTTTGAATAAGGTGTAGGCTTGGAGTGATAAGAGGGGCTTTAGATTATCATTGACAAAAACAAGGAATATGGTTTTTGGCAGGAAGAGGAATATAAATAGCCTAGGTCTTAAGTTGTATGGGGAACCTGTTGAGAGAGTTAGGGTCTTCAAGTATCTTGGGGTCTGGGTGGTTATTAATGTTTTGAGGTGTTTGGTGGGGTGCTCTTGGGATGCAGACAAGAATCTTCTGCTTATGATTTATAAAGCCATGATAAGATCAGTTTTTGATCATGGTTGTCTTGTATATGGATGATAAGCTTGGTCCACGCTTACTAAGCTAGATGTGGCTTTGGGGATATGTATTGGGGCATTCTGAACAACGCCGATTCTGTCGCTACTAGTGGAAGCAGGAGAGGTTCTGCTAAGGATGCGACATGCATAATTGGGATTCAATTATTTCGTAAAAATTAGAAGCTTTGGGTCAGCTCTTCTTTCAGTTTCTTTGTTAGCAGAGTGTTGGGGGTTTAAGGGCGAGAGTAGACTTAATAAACATAGTGTTTTACATTCTGTTAAGACATACGCAGAGGAGCTCTGTCTACTGGCCATCTATCCCTCATTGGTTATTGTCTGTGAGGCTGATTTAGACATGTTATGAATTTTATAAGGATAAGGAAGGATGTGTTGGAAATGTTGCTCACTATGTATAGGAGCATTTTAGGAATTTATGGAATAGCTACACAGATATTTATTCAGATGGAACTGGAGACCCTGAGAGTAAAAAAGTGGGCTTTGGTTTTTATGTTCCACATTTTTAATCTTAGAAAGTGTCATAGACTGCCTGATCAACATGACGACATGACTTTTACGTAAACATACACGCTACTTTCGAGTCAAGTGGCGTGTTATCTCTGCGTATTTTGAGCTATCCGCGTATATCCACGTGTATGCGTGTATGTCTACGCCATTAACGTCCGAGTTATTCCGCGTGTCTGTATACGCCGTCAAATGTCCAGTCATAAATGCCATTAACCCCAGTGATGGTTAAGTTTAGGGATGGGGTTGAGGTAAGTCATATCTTTTTTTTCACTAGGATGGTAAGGGAACAGTCATAAATGCCATTAACCACAGTGACAGTTAGGTTTAGGGACGGGGTTGAGGTAAGTCATATATTTATATAACATTAAGTCAACGGCATTCATAAACACGCTGAAAAGCGATTATGCGTCTTGATAGCACGCCAAAAATGGAAATACGAATTGGCGTGTCATACACACGCGACTTCATGAGATCAGTCTGGCCTGATCTTTTCAGCCGAACAGGTAGCAATCAAATGGGCTCTGTGGTGGGTGGAAGAAGGTGGGGTGGAGAAAGTCCATCATTTGTTCTGATTCACTATCTGGCTTGAAGGCGATAGGGGGAGAAAAAGGAGGGGCTACACTCTAAAAAAATGCTGGGTTGTTTTAACCAAATTTTGGGTCAAATATGGCCAAACTCAAACACTGGGTTAAAAATGTCATTTAAAAATGTAACCCAATGGCTGGGTTTGTCCATATTTGACCCAAAATTGGGTTAAAACAACCCAGCATTTTTTAGAGTGTAGGAAGGATTTAGTCGGGGAGATCTTAACAAAGGTTTTTATACATTAGAGAGGTGGGGATGTAGTGTGGGTTTTGATGTGGGTTCCAGCACATTTGGGGGTTGAGGGGAATGAGGCTGCTGATGAGGCTGATAGGGCAAGTTTAGTTAGGGAAAATGTGGAGGTGCCATTTGACAGACTGGAGTGCCGTAGCATCATTAAGGAAAAGACTGACACATCAATGACAGCACAAGTGGACCAAAGATACTATCGGTAGGAAGATCTATGACATAAATTCATTAGTTAACCCTGGGAATAAAATGATCCTGCCTCGGGTTGGATCAGATTAAGTGGGCCCAATTACGTTTGGGTCATTGTGGATTGGCAAGTGGGTTATTTCTGGTCGGAGAACACAGGGACGGCAACTGTCAAGCATGTCATCATGTTCTGTCCGAGCTATGCTGAGGAAAGGAGATTATTATTCATTGGTCTAAACGTTCTGGGAGTTGATCTATTCTGTGTTAAAACTCTGATTGGTGATTTTCCTAATCAAACAGAAAAAGCATTGGAACTATTTCACTTCCTAAAGGCCGCAGGCCTATATTGGAAAATATAGGCTAGGGGGAGCCTCAATGTAGATTGTCTTTATCAGCAGTGGGAGGCAAGGCACTAACAGTGCCTAGTCTGCCGGAAAGGAATAGAATTTGTAGTATTTACTTGGTCCCGAATAATACACTTTGCTGTTGATAGTCACTTCTCGCGTGAATTTCACAGCGTGCTAATAGTTGGCTGGAAGCGATGGCTGATCGTATAAAAAGCTTAAAATATTAGTATTTTTCTCTGTCACAAAAACATGTAGTTTTGCTTCAGAAGGCATTGATTGATCAGCTGCGGTTGTATGGATTACTGTCGTGACCACTTTGTGTGGTTTTTAAAGAGTCCACTTTGAGAGACTCGTCCATTTGCATTGCAATTCTCCCTTTGTTGTATGTGAATAGAGAAAGTCAGACAATTGGGATGGCATGAGACTGAGTAAATGAGAATTTTTCATTCGTTTGTATATTGTATAATTTCAGAATTTCATTCTATCATCATTTGAGGGTGTTACTTTGTAAGAATTCACAGTTAATACGTTTGTAAATTAAAAACATTTTAATAAAAGTAAACTAGGCCGTTCCTTTCCTGCGTGAGCGTCTCTTTACTAGGCTAATGATCAGGATCCTGATGCAAAGTGCATCATTCTGAATGGGTTTAATTGCACAAATCACTAATAAAGGAACACAAAAATTGTATTTGAGTACAATTTTGATCTAAGTATCTGCTAAGAAAAATAGACCAGATATCCATTCAATTGGCCTAACAACACAAAAAAATATTAAATAGATATACTATTGCAATATTAACTTACATTGTATGTTTAAGATACGATCCAAGTTAGTCTACTCATCTTTCTCTATTTTAAGCTGTCATCCAGCTCGTTATTTTTAGCAATACGTATGCGTGTTATCATGATTTTATGACGACTGAGGGGCTTTTAGGCCCACTTTGTTTTGTATTACTGTATCATGTCATGCTGCCTCCCCTCTCGTGAGCTATTTCTTTATTCAAAATCCCACCAAGGTGTTGTACTTTTCGAGCAGAGGTCAACCAGTCAGAGAACATTTGTACCCCCTATCAACACCTCTTCTCTATCACGATATATCTGTGTTTTGTAGAAATACTGAGAAAGGCCATCACAATTCTGTCCAGCAGATAGTCAGTCAGAAGGGACAGGGGCAGCCCCTCTGGGACAGGAAGGCAGTGGTCAAAGGTAATTTCACAGAGGAAGGAATGCACAAAACTAGTTGTTAAAAATGTAGGCTGGGCAAGTAAGCTACAGAAAGTTTGTGAGAGATTCTGATAAAAAAGAGATAAGGGTGTAATAGCATGTTCTTGGGACTTCTCTCACCTTATCTCACTACAGTACCTGAATCATCACATATAGCCTACAGATACACAAACCGCTCTGAAACAGAAAACAAAAGTTGATTGCCAAATGTCTGTTTGTGTATTTATGTATGTGTGTGTATACTGTATATAGACACACACAAACACACACAGTAAACATTACATATACATTTTAGTCATTTTTAAAATATGTTTGAGGGATATATTTAGGCTCTTTACTATTTGCAACATGACATCATGACTTTTGCATAAACATACCCGCTACTTTCAAGTCAAGTGGTGTGTTATCTATCCGCATTTTGAGCTATCCGTGTGAATGTACTGTATGTCTACGCCGTTAATTGTCCGAGTGATTGTACACGCCGTTAAATCTTCGAGCGAAACGAAGCAAAATGTAGATCTTCATCTGGGGAGCGATTATTTATTTTTCCTAAGATGGTAGGGGAAGACTCATAAATGGTATTAACCCCAGTGGTAGATTTAGGGACGGGGTTGGGGTAGGTCATAGATATATATATACAGTAATGTAACGTTAAGTCAACGGTGTTCATAAACACGCTGAAAAGCGATTATGCGTGTTGATAGCATGCCAAAAACGAAAATACGAATTAGCGTGTCATACATACGCCATTTCATGAGAACAGTCTGATATTTGGAATACAGTCTGTGTCGAAAAAATAAAACAGAACATGCAGAACATGATTTTACCAAGTGCAACATGATCCTGGATCAACATCTTTGCTGATCCGTAACAATATTCCTATCAACCAATTAGATTTGATGGATAAGTTTACAATTGATGTCAAGCTTAGGCAACAAGGGCTAGGTGGTTCTACATCAGTGGTATGCACCCCCCACTCAAGGAGAGGAGAGGACGCTGGCACTGACTGTTTGCCGCTTCTTCTCCTGTCTTCAGCTAATTCTAGACCTTAGATTTTAGTTTTTCTAAGTTTTGAGTTCTGTCTTATATGTTTTATTGGTGTCGCTGGGTGAAGCTTCTACCCGTTTTTGGACCTCCGTTCACAGATTTCCAGCATCTTTGTGTGACTGTGTAGCTTACCAGCTACCTTCCTCACTCACATTGGATAACAGCAAATTGTCTTCTCGCAAATATAGGCACCAGACAATCCAGACGCTTTCTATCTGCCACTTTTAGTGGTATTGTCCCAGACCGTCCTTCCGCTGTTTACGATGAGGATTGGCATTTCTTTGCCTCGGATCACTTGCCCAGCTTTTACCCTTGTGCCACTAGCTTGTGGCAAACGGATTGATTAATCCAGGTGTGCCTGACCTCAGTAGTCATGGCAACAATAATCAGACACACCTGAATTAATCAATTTGGCCAATAATGGCAGTCAGGAAACAAGGAGCTGGCTTAAGTTCAGGAAGTAGTGCAGCTGTACATTAAGTCCATTGGGTGGTATTACGGTAATAAGGTATAGATAATATGGTATATATAATAAAAATCCAATGCACCCAATGCACAATGCCATAAGTCCCCTTGTTGCAAAAACAATAAGCTACCCCCCTGGTCTGGCCATGTTCCTTCCACCCTCAACATTGCTGCTATTACACCACTTCCTAAATAAAACACTTTGGATCTGAAAGACCTTGCCAACTACAGGCCCACATCCAACCTTCCATTCCTTTCCAAAGGGTTGGAAAAAGCAGTTGCTGCTCAGCTCCAGGACCACCTTCAACATCACAACCAGATAAGTTTCAGTCCGGATTCCGGTCCGCCCACAGCACTGAAATAGCTCTGGTCAGAGTCACGACTGACCTTCTGATGGCAGCCGATGTATGCTCTCCCTCACTTCTTGACTTAACCACAGCATCTTCCTCAACCGCCTACACTGTGATATAGTATTATAAAATGCGACCTATGACTATTTCACATCCTTCCTTTCTGGAAGGGTCGAGTACATCAGGATGTGAGGAGCGAAATCTCACATGCCATCACATGTGGTGTTCATCAAGGGTCGGTACTCAGTCCAACCCAGTTCATCCTCTACTACATGCTCCCCATTGTCCTTCCATTGCGATGCTGATGACACACAACTTTACCTCAGAACAAACCCAACCTCTCCTGCTGCTCTGTCTTCATCTTCAACCACAACAGTCTTACTGACAGCCTGCCTTGAGGAGATTAAGCGCTGGATGAGTCACATCTTCCTTCAGTTAAACAGCTCCAAAACTTAGGCAATTCTTGTTAGCACCCCAAATCAGGTCCAGTCATCCCTTATAACCTCCATCAACTTTTTCGAGAAAAGACATCCCTACATAATGTCTTTTCAGGTATGGTTAGTTTTAGGGTTAGGGATATGGTTAGGATAACATTTTTTGAACAGGAAAGTGGTTCCAGAATCAACAAAAATATGTTGACTCAGGAATGCCCAGTCAGTCAATGGAATATTTTTGGATGGTTTCTAAATTTCCTTTCCTTATGCCACACTATTTCCCAACTACAGATTACCTAATCTGTGTCAAATTCAGTTTAGCTTAATACATAACCAAGAAAGTACAGACCTTATTCAGAGCAGCAGCATGACAGGAATGAAAGGGAGGCTGTGAGGGACTTATCGCGTTTCCAATGGCATCCGCTGTAAAAAGCTGAATAAAGCTCCTATAGATTACAATTTTCCACAACTTACATTGTCGGGAGTTTTTCGTCAACTGAAATTTCTTGGAAAGATGTTTTTCCAGTATTTCATGAGCAGAACAGTCTGAAAACACATTAAATAACAGTACAGCCCATTGAAGAGCTGCATGTCTATCCCTCACAGCCTCGCTTTCATTCTCGAATTTCTCTAATTTGTTAATCAGAGTTTCTTGTTAGTTAAGAGTTACTAGATTGTTTTACTCATTGGTTCTTGTGTAGTTATTCATTAACAAAGGAACCGTATTCTAAAGTGTTACCGTAGATTGTGTTTCATATTTGTTTCTTCTGTAAAATAATCACTGGAAATTTATAAAACAGATAAATGTATCACACGGAGAAACTAAACACAAGCAAACTTGAAAACAAAACCAAATCTTTGTGCTTAGATTGATCCATCAATGTAAAAGGTGTTTTACCTAAACCCTGTGGGCAGACGGAGCTTTCTGACGATTAGAACTGGTAACTGAAATGTTGTCAATAAATCTCTGATCGCTTCATAGGGACTGTCCCTGTACCAAATGTACAATTTTGTAGTGCAATGCAAGAATGACAAGTGTGTAAATTCATGTTTAAATGGGGACTGTGATTGTGGACAAGGGACAGGAGGATGACATTGGCACAGTCCTCTGTGATTAACGGTGTGAAAAATACTGTCAAAATTGTACTTAATTAAACATCTAAGTATCTAACCAAAAACTACTTGAAAGTGAAAAAATTCCACATTCACATAAAGTGTTATTAAAAAGTAAACACTAAGCTTTTTGAATTTAAACAAGAGTTTAAATTCACCTCAACACAGAATGATGCTCTGATGATCTGTCATTTAAGGGACAATCCCACAACCATGTCTCTCTAATAGCAAAAGGATTTTCTATTTATGCTTGATCAGTTGAAACCTAAAATTAACCAGGTTACCACTGTGGCTGTGTTCCTAAACTATACTTCAAGGAGAGTTCACTTACGATTATTAAAGTACCTTTAAAATGACAAAACGTATTCGTTATCAACATGTTAAGCCTCAACATTTTCTATCTAATGCTTTGTCCCATCCCCAATGTCCCCTCTCTTTCTTTTACGGCCCTGACGAGAACATCGGCTGTGGACCGATGCTGAAGCGCGTCTGGTAAATGCGCCGTTAAAATAGAATTGTGCCATGGAACAAGCGCACCTCGTTCATCACGCTCTTAAAGGGAATGTGATATGATGCTCTTATTGGTTTATTTCCGTTACGCCCAAACCACACCTATGAATAATGAAGCTACTCCAGACCAACCCCTTTTAGATTTGCGCCAGGCGCAAGAGGTAACACAGTCTCATCCCAATTCGTCATATAACTGATGTTTTGGGACGTCTTTTGACCATTCGTCAATATATGACTTTTTAGGGCCCCCTTAAACGTCGGTAGATGACGATCCCGGGTCGTCATACAACTGACGCTTTACCTTTAACGTCAGTTAGGTGACGAGTTGGGTTTAGGGTTAGGTTTAGGTATGGGGTAGAGTTAGGATCCCATAACGTCATCTACCGACGTTTAAGGGGGCCCTAAAAAGTCGTATATTGACGAATGGTCAAAAGACGTCCCAAAACGTCAGTTATATGACGAATTGGGATGAGACCGGGTTGCAAGAGGCATTTATCCTGCCGGGAAAATAGCAACAGCGCCGGGATCCGCCCACAAAGTTACTTGCGCTTTGACACTTGCGTTTCAGATCATTAAAATAGGGCCCATAAAGTCAGAATTGCGTGTTATAAAGTCGCAATTCTGAGAGAAAAAAAAGACAGAAGACCGACTTTCTTTCTCGCAATTCTGACTTTATATCACATAATTGCGAGTTTATATGTCGAAATTCTGACATCTTTTCTCAGAATTGTGAGAAATAAACTCGCAATTGCGACTTATCAGGCCAATTCTAAGAGGGAAAAAAGACTAACTTTTTCCTCTCAGAATCAGCGCAGTCTCATCCCATGAAGTCATATAACTGACGTCTTGGGACGTCTTTTGACCATACGTCAACATCCGCCTTTTTAGGGTACCCTTAAACGTCGGTCAGATGACTTTATCGGATCCTAACCCTACCCCAGAGCTAAACCTACTCCTAAACCTACCCCGTCACCTAACCGACGTTAAAGGTAAAGCGTCAGTTGTATGATGGCCCTGAATTATTAAGTAACCGACGTTTAAGGGTACCCTAAAAAGGCGGATGTTGACGTATGGTCAAAAGACGTCCCAAGATGTCAGTTATATGACTTCTTGGGATGAGACTGTTATCAGAATAGTTTATATGTCACAATTCTGACTTTATAATACGCAAATGCGACTTTATATCTTGCAATTCTGACTTTATAACACGCAATTCTGACTTTATATCACGCAATTGCACTTTATCTCTTGCAATTGCACTTTATATCACGCAATTCTGACTTTATATCTTGCAATTCTGACTTTATATCACGCAATTACACTTTATATCTCGCAATTCTGACTTTATATCTCGCAATTCTGACTTTACATCTCGCAATTCTGAGAAATAAAGTCAGAATTGCGAGATGTAAACTCACAATTGTGAGAAAAAAAGTCAGAATTGTGAGATAAAAAGTCGCAACCTTTTTTATTTTTCATTTTTGTGGCGGAAACAAGCTTCCATAATTATGTGAAGAAGACAACACATGGTGGCCGAAAGGCAGGTAGAAAAGATAGTGTTTGGAATGACAGAACATTCATGGAAAAAAAGAAAAGGGTTTGGGTGAAGTCACAGAGATGTCGGGAGCATGGACTTATTGACTTAAAACATGGGTTCCCCTGAAAGTGTGATATGTGGAATTTAGCTGGGTCTCAAAAAAAATATTCACAGTGTTATATTGATGTGCAATTTCAGTTTTGTGTAATGCGATCATAGTTGACTATTATGTGTAAAATAGCAAAAATATCATTCATTCATGCCTGACGGCAATTTAAACCTAATTTACTTCAATAAAGATAACTATACATGCTACTCATGAGCATCAAGGTGTGGTGGCGATGCGGTGCAAATTCCACATGTTTCGTACTTTAACTCAAATTTGTAAAAAAAAAATATATATATATATAAACGTTTGAGGCCATTGATGAGGCAAATGCAAAAGAAGTTTGTTTCCAATATTCGAAAGCTCAATTTAAAAATTGGTATCACCATTAATGAAAGCACAGTACATGGTCGTGCCAAGCTCATCGTATACACAAGATGTGATGCGAAGGAGATTTAGAAAATGTCTGAAAATGCTGTAGAGCTAACTATAAAAAAAAACATAGTTAAGTCCATTGGTTAAGACAGTACCTTCGGGTCACAGTACCTACCATGGGATTAGATGAGTTTTTGGAGGAACACCTCACCAGCATCGCCACAGACGGGGCTTCAGTTCTCACTGGCAAATCCACTGGAGTCAATGCAAGGCTAAAGCGTGACTTTCCAAACATCCTGTCCATAACATTGCTTGGCCCATCGCCCTGAATTGGCTGTCCATGATTCTTTGAAAGTGGCTGCTGGATGTAATCATTTTGAGTTTCTCATTGCCAAGCTGTATTCTCTGTACCACCATCTGCAAAGAATGTGAGATTGCTTGAGGAAGCAGCTACAGATCGAAAAATGCAGATTTTGAGAATTGGACAGATATTCACCTTCAGATGGGTCGCGAGTAGTTTCAATACTGTAAAGGTGGTCTGGAATAACTACCCTGCCGTAGCGCACCACTTCAAAATTGCAAGTGAGGATCTGGTGTTCCTCAAGGATCAATATTGGGCCATTTATTCTTTTGCATCTACATTTTTCCAGTTGGCCAACTTTTAAGATCACTTGGTCTAACTTTCATTTTTAGGCAGATGACACTCAGATTTACATCCATTCAAAATCTGATGATAATTTGGCTAATCTAAGATAAATAAAAATGGATGTCTCGAAATTTTCATTTTCTAAACAGCGACTAGACTGATGTTATACTCATTAGTTCACCAGCTATGTAAAGATGGGTCTATAAATGTGGATGTCTCCACTTTAAAGTTTCAAACACAATTTTCATCTTAGAAACATTGGCAGACTACACCCTATGTTTTCATTTCCTGTGGCTGACAAGTTAATAAACACTTGTATTTTCTCGCATTGATTTGGTTATCGCAATGCTCTACTGTCCAGGGTTTCAAGAGCTACTCAATGCAAATTACAGTTTCTTCCTTTGCATGACTCAAATGTTAACAATTTGAACCTCATAGCTTAGCTTCAGCCACCCTTATTGTAATAAGCGCTCTTCTGAGAATAAGAAAGGAGAGCTGTGAATCATTCATCATGCTTTCTACTCCCGCTCCGCTGATACTTCATAACAAACACTGCGAAAAAAACATCGTTATCTCGTTGAATAAAAACAATTATTGCGTGACGATGAATGTCTAGACTGTTAGACACAAACATGCTCCTACCCCACAACCCTCTGTACGAAGCCACATGCGAGACAACAGATGTCATATCAAACCTTGATATTTCCCCCAGACTGTAGTATGCACACACCTGTTCCACTTCTAATTAACTATTTCCGTTGTAATCTTTACAAATATTTATAAATTATTTTACATATTTAGAATAAGGCGGTCAAACGATTAATCGCGATTAATTGCATCCAAAATAAAAGTTTGTAAATACATACACATGCATGTATATTTAAGAAAAAAACATTATTTATATATAAAATTTGTATATTTATATATAATATAAATTATATATAAATCTATACACAGTATATACATGAAAATATTTCTTAAATATATACACAAGCATGTGTGTGTATTTACATATATAAAATAATTGGTAACACTTTACAATAAGGTTCATTGTTTAACATTAGTTAATGTATTAACTAACAAACTAACCATGAGCAATACATTTGTTAGTGTTTTTTAATCTTCGTTGATCTTAGTTAATGATAATAAACCTGTTCATTGTTTGTTCATGTTAGTTCACAGCACATTAACTAATGTTAACAAGATTTTAATAAAGTATTAGTAAATATTGAAATTAACGTTTACAAAGACTCATAAATGCTGTATAAGTACTGTTCATTATTAGTTCATGCTAACTAATGTAGTTAACTAATGCTAACTAATGAACCTTATTGTAAAGTGTTACCCAGATAATTATACACGGTGCATCCACATACATTATGTAAACACAAACTTTTATTTTGAATGCCATTAATCGCATCCAAAATAGAAGTTTGTTTCAAGACAGCCTAAATTAGGGCCGAGTCTCATTTCGAGACGGCCCTGATTTAGAATTATTTTAAATATTTGAAAGAAATCTTCATTATTGTTAAAACTAACAGTGGTTGTTTTAAATATATCATTAAACGATTAAAAAAATACAAATAATTACTCAAAAATAAAAAATTGTTAAAAAAATATATTCTGCATTCATATTTGATTTTGATCATGTTGTGTGTGTTTAACAGTCATTCGTAATCTGCTTTCTCTTTCCGGTGACTTTATTGCATTGAAATGTACCAGTTGCCCTGCTATAACTTCCCATCATTGTGCTCTCAACAGCCCACCGGGCTTTCCCCATTCAGTGCATATGTCTCCACCTATGCTAAGAGAATGACCTCTTTAGTCAATATCGGCTCTTATCTCAGCTGAACCCCCTTCCCACAGCACACAGAGAAGTGGGTGGTCAAGCCCGACAGCCTCAGATGAGCAAGGTTGTTCGAGGTGTCCTATTTAGGACAGCCAGTCGAGTTTAGAGGTGACTGGAGGGAGAGATAAGATTGACTGCAGCAGTTGCAAAGAGGACGCTAGCCACACGAGCACCAACAGAGGCACGCTGGAAATCCCATAGCCAAGCTAAAAAGACAGTGTTCGGCAGGCAAACATCAGATTGTGTTGTGATGTAAACAACACTATCAGCTAATGGGGTTAAAGAGGTGTTTTTATAATAAAGTGGCATACGCTCTCATTAGGAATATCCAGCAACCTTTCAATCAAAACTCTTGAAAGTTTCACTGTTAGTCAGTTACTTTATGAAATGATTAATTTTATGCGAGTCATGAAACCTGAGTCTACTTTTTTCAGTCCATAGCAAAAGTTTCCAGTAAACCAACAGTACAGTTGCCCCAAAAATGATTTGATCACTTCACAACAAATTAGACGCCAATGGCTCACAACTAACCAATTTTTTCCAATGATACTGGAGGGTGTTCCACACAGTGTCAAAGTGTCAGTTGCTTTACAGTTTTACACTTCTTTCCATTTTCCAAGCCACCTGTGCTATGAAGGGTCACGGGGATGCTGGAGGCTGTCCCAGCCAACGGTAGGGTAACACTCTGAACCGATGGCCCGTCCATCATAGGGCTCACACAGCGTCCAACTGACTGACTCTGTATGCGTACTCACTTATGACAAAAAAAAATAAAAAATTATTTGGGTCAAAACTATGATAATGATTAATTAACATGACTATGAGTGGGCATTATGACCTTTTTCAAGTAATTATTTTTTTAGATGAAAACTCTCTATATATAGAGTGTATTTTACTGGAAATTAAGTTGCAATGATATACAAATGTAGAGAGACATTTCACCATTCTCAATACCAATTCCAATACCACAGCGGAAACTAGTACTATTCTAAATAATGCAAGTAAAAGTCCTCAAATAATTATCAATATCGTGCATATTCATTACCGCGATTTATCGCATTACCGAATATGTCTAATCTTTATTAAAGACACAAAAGTTCAGTCAAGAGCAGTGAGTGATTTTCTGACTTTCATTCTTTGATTTACATTGACAACATAAAAGCAACAGGTTTATAAGGCTGCTGTCACTTTAAGATCTGAAGCACGTCACGGATCCAAATCTGACACGCATCGATGTCCTCACAATTCTTCTCGTTGATTTAGCACCATTTAAGACTATGCTTAAGAGGATACTCGACAAAGCGGACATTTTGGCATACTATTGTTTTTAAGTCCATTTAAGCATGGAAGAGAACTCAATGCGACTGCGCAGATTACAGATTTAATTTCGTAATTTTGCACTTTATCGCGCTTGGGTGAAAGATGGCGTGATCATATACTGTAGCACAGTGAATGGATGACAATATACAATTTAACTGGTACTTGACGTTCTACTGTTAACCGACTACGGGAGAGTAGGCGATTTGCTGTAGTCGATAATACGTGACAGATTAGATAAATCCCGAATGCAAGTGCAGGTAGGCAGATTGAGTGCGTGACCATGCACTCGCACAAATGCAACCACGTCAAATTTTAAAAATTTAAATTTAAAAAATTTTAATTTAAAATTTCACACATTCTCAGAAAATGGTCGTATGTGTGACCACAGTCTGGAGCCCAAGATGAAATAAACAATGCTTTAAGTTTTTCTTGCAATTCTATCTAAAACTCAGCTAATGGCCTTCTACAGAAATGTAATAATCAAATCTATAATAAAACACGGCAAAGTCTTCAACGTATGAATTAAACTTACAATGACCCTTATTAAAGCTACAAAGTAACATTATGGATTCATACAGTAGCAGGTAGCATTATACTCGCTACCTACGTTCTGACGTACAACACAGAAGCGCTGTGACACTACGTGAACTCATTCGAAGAAAATGAATAGGTGAATAAAGTTGTTACTTTTGCGCACAGAAAGTATTCTAGTCACTTGATAAACTTTAATAAAAGTTTGAGCCACTGTAGTCACTTGGACTAATTTTAACAGTGACTACGTTCACATGCAGCCAATAACCCGTTCGCGAACGGCCATGTAAACACTAGCAAAAACCTGAATATGCTCATATCCCGGATTTTAAAAACCAGGATATTATACCTGGGGTACCCCTTTTCTAGTCATGTAAACGCGTATCGGCATATTCCCATAGTGATTTGTGTTCTGCGCATGTTCTATTCGCAAGGAATCTTGGTCTTTTGAGTTGAGAAACTTCTCGGCGCATACAAAAATCCGCGTGCTGTATACGGGAAGTAAACATAGCGAGACACAGCATACTTTTGGAGCGAGCTCAGTAACGTTAGCAGCATCAAGGACCAAAAAAAGGCGATCGCTATCTACCCTGAACTATTCATTATCCACGTGCTGCTGTTGGTGTCGTCTTTGGAGACATGAAGAAGAATCGGAAATTACGCATATTGCGTCTTAAGGTTGTCCATAGGTCTAGACGCTAACCGCGCATCGCCGTTTACATCGGGATATTGCAATTCCATATATACAGGAGAAACTCTCTCTACTCACGCATGTAAACGGGTTATTCCTAAAGTTTCAGAAACCCGAATAGTGACCTTAACCCGACCATAACCCGAAAATTGGCTGCATGTAAACGTAGTCAGTGTCTTTACTAACTTTCTGGGCCGGCAGGTTTCAATTACATAGAAGCCAATGGAGGAATGATCCAGCTCTCAGATTTCAACAAAACATCTTAATATGTGTTTCAAAGATTAAAGAAAGTCTTACAAGGTTGGAACAACATGAGGGTGAGTAGTTACTTACAGAATTTGGTGAACTAACTCTTTAAAGGTCCAGCCAGCCACATCCTATTTTATTCCTAAATCAAGTTAGGTTAAGCTCCACCCATTACATCCAAATAGGGGGAACTGGTCAGTTGGCTCCGAGTCTGCAGTGAGCGCCACTTGTTCAGAAACTCCTCCAGGTTCTGTAAGGACTCAAACACATTCATTTTATCTCTTCATACAGCAGCAAACAGAAGATTAGCACCAGTATAGAGTAGTCAAAAGCTGCGGCAAAAGGTTGCTGCCCCTTTTATTTGTATACGGTTTTCTTTAAATAAGTGTTTCAGGCCAATAGAGTTCATACACAAACTTTTGTAAGTTTAAATAATTTTTAATGTTGAAAATGTCTCACAGCAATATCACAATGCTGTTGTCTTCATCATCTTCTCTGAACATCAGTAGCAACAGTGGCTCAGCTCTGTACAACACTGCATACAGAACACAGCCAAGCTATCATAACTTGTATTATCTTTAGATCAATAACATTATTACTCCGTATTATTCATAAGCGTGTTCTGCTTACACAATCTGGGTGAAGAGATCACGTAAAAAGTCTGTTAATAGTGTTCTGGATCTGTCATGGTCAACTTCCAGCTTCTGGAGTCTAATTAGGCCAAATTTCTAATTCCAAGTTCCATATTTGTAAAATCATTAGTCCATCTTCCTGCAAATGGACTTGGACCAAAAGACTTGGCCAAAAGAAAATAAAGACAGGGTGAACTCTAAAGAAAAGCAGTCACAGGAAAGAGGAGTAGCAAATTCCACCAACATGTCGTCAAGGCCTCTTCACCTAAGAGTGACTCTTCAATAGAGTCACCTTGGCCTCCGTGGTGTGTCTTGAATGAATCCAGTGAAACGAACTCCCCCAGGTCGGCTCCTAAGGTTTCTTGTGTCCTTCGGGTCTCCGGCTTCGTAGCAGGAAGGCGAAAGGAGCCTGTGCATCAAGAGTCAAACACATTTTCACTTCCCTTGTTTCTCCAGTGTGTTTAAGGATGAGGCAGGTTCATGCGGTCCTCGATCAGGGTGTTGTCCGCACCCTGCGTCTCCATGCACTGCCGCACAGTGGCCAGCACTCCGTTGAGACGGCGGTCGAGCGCGCTGAGATGGGGCCCCGTCAGCACCGGAAAGGTGGGATCGTGGGCCGTAGCCTGTGTCATTGCTGAACTCAACACTCCACCTTTCAGCAAGTTTAGCCTATTCCAGGTGGAGACGCGGACCCTTTTGGATACAATCAAAAAGACACAGAAATAACCCATCAAATCCTTTGTGTCCGGCTCTTATAAGAACAAAAACGAAATGACAAGATGCAACTAAACCAGGGATGGAAATTAGCACCCGCCACCAGCCAAATGCATGATTTTGTGTTGTGGCGGGTAAACTCACTTCACCTACCGGCCACCGTGGCGGGTAAATAAAAGTAGCATACAGTTTCACCCGGATGGTGGAAACTGTTAGAGGGGGCACACCTTAAACACCCGCGCACTTCTTCCGTCAAATCTCGATGAGGGAAGAAAACGTGGGAGCGTGAGAGGCTGTTTGGGAGAGCGAGCCGCGAGCGCATGGTGTATTTTTAGGGCGGGGTAGCTCTTGTGTAGCAAAGAGCTAACCGCGCGAACACCTACCCGTGCGCTTCTTCCGTCATGGCTTGAGCGCGAGAGGTGGGAGCTAGCCGCGAGCGCATGATGTAACAGATGACAGAACAGGCATACCGTAAAAACCACGTGAAACTGCGGTCTTCCGATCTTTTACTATCGCGTCAGTTGATTTTTGGATCAATATGCGCGAGGGAGAGAGAGCAAGACAGCGCTCGTGTTGTTAAAAGACTGAGAGTGCTCACATGCGGCTGGGGCGCTCTCTCTAAATTCAATTCAACTCAACTTCAAGTCTTCAATTCAGTTCAAAGGTGCTTTATTGGCATGAAAATTTTTCAAACAATGTTGCCAAAGCATATACAAAATATACAAATACTATATGTATATATACACAAACATTTAACACAATATTTGGATATATTTGTGTGTGTGTGTGTGTCGATCACTCACTGCCCCTCAGGTTGTGGCATGTTTGTACATATTGGGCAGCAAGATAAGTTTTGTCTCCTTCTCCAAGGAGAAAGTTGAATGTTTTTTTCTCTCTCTCTCGCTCTGCTTGTTTGCGCCCTGTCAAGCGCACCAGTCATTCTATTCTACATCCCTCACCGATCAAAAAAAGCGTTGGCGGCGCCAAAAAGCAGATGATATGATAGGTTTTAGAAGATTAAATACAACCCAAAACTAAAAAAAAAGCCTTAATTTACCCAAACCTGTCGCCACAAAAGAGACAGGCGTCTATTTGAGACTTGGCTATTATTTAAAGTTTTAAAGTACTCTCTAGAGTGCGGTTTAGTACCTGTTCAGTTTTTTGTTTAATCTGCCCTACTAATTTAACAAAATGTATATCAGTTCATGGTTTGTGTGTGTATAAGAGAGAAAGAGAAAATGTCAGTATTTCATTCAGACTTAAGTATTAAGTCTGAATGAAATGAAACTTTCATTTCATTACATTGTCGGTTAAAAACAAGAAAGTGGCTGGTAAAAATATGGAGTGGCTGGTAGATTTTGAAAAAAAGTTCATTTCCATCCCTGAACTAAACAGACGACAATGACTTATTTTAGTGTCACTGGCGCGTTTGCAGCACATTTGCATAACGCTGAACTCTGTCGCATAACTAACGGAAAATTTATGATTTCCAACTGATTTGTTGCCTGAAAATCTGTGTCCGGTTCGAGCGACCTTTAATTCGGAGGTAGTCGGGCAGAAAGTCTTTAATGCACATATGTAGAATTAAAGTAGCATAAGGCTTTTCATCTGTTGACAGTCAATATCTCATTTAGGAGATAATGACTACATGGAGCACTAAGTCATTCTGAAGGCTAATCAAAGTATTGAATATCTCCTAGAATGCTTTAGTCACCACATTGCTTAATTGTACTCCTTTTTTTTAAGTTTGCGATTTTAAAGACATTAAGATTTTTTTAATGTTTTTGAAAGAAGTCTCTTGTGCCATTACAATTTAACATTTTCTATTGCATGGCAGTGCTTATATTTTGGAGCAATACAAAAATGCTTATAATCATTGGTTTTATTAAGTAAAACGTTATTATTGGTATCAATTACAATATGAATGTCAACTAGTACAGGTTGGTAGTTGATTTTTCCAAGGTAAATTCTGTTTTCAAATCGTGTAAGTATCAAATGCAAACAAAAAAAAATATATTGGACTCAAAAAAACAAAAAACAAACAAGAAACAGAACAGTTTTCTTCTTAATTCCAAAAGTCCAGCACACGCAACTAGTATCATTCATATAAATTAACCTACAAAATAAAGCTGACTAACATATGAACTACCAACAAACATTCCAGAAGAAAACTTGACTCATGTTAACCCAAAAACACTCAAAATCATAAACTCTTCAAGCTTGTTTTGTGTGATTGAAGGTCGACAGCGACCTGTTACCTCTGTTTATTTAAAGAATAACAGAAAGAAAAAAAAAAAAAACAGACCGGAAAGCATTAATCACCACAGTAAACAAATTAAGACAGAGGTTAGGGACTGCCATAAGCCTGTCATTTTTAGAAACCTAAAGTGGTTTGAAAGACGAAGTTAAGTAGTGACAAAAAAGATCAACACAGGAGCAATACTAATACTCCTTTTACACTAGGAAAGTGTTTTTTTTTTTTCAACAATGTGAATGTCTCAGCAGCGCGTTATTTGTTTGTATTTGGGACGTTTCACTGTGGATTATTTGGTAGTCGCAATTTCGACGTAGTTTTTGCAAACAGATGTTTAGGATATTGATCTGCCAGCAACACTACAAACATGCAAGTAACCATGTTTATTCTAATACCTGATCTGTGGTCAGTGATTTCTCATGTGTAATTATTCAAATTCAGAGATATTATCTTTCTCTCAAAATCATTCAATACTGTTTATGCATCAGCAAATCAAGCCAGTGACTAAAAAACAACTTCGTATCATATCTCTTAGTAAGATGAAAATTTATTTAAACTGTGATTAAATCATATAAAGAATGCTCCCTTTCCAATCGCCCAAGCTGTCAATCACACAGCGCGAGTGCGACACTGTAACTGTTGTCAATATAACAATAAGTGATGTATCACTTTGTTGCATCACAGAGTGTTTGTTGTATCATTCTGAATATGTCTAAGTATAGGGGGGCTAGGTTCAACTCTTAGGTCTCATTCCAACACAACCCTATCTAAAATGAAGAAAAAGAATATTTAGTCAAGGTTGAGCATGAAAGGTCCAATAAAATAAAATAAAAAAATCAAATAGTGTCCAAAAGACCTCCTGGTTCCTTCACAAGTTGATGTTTGTGTAGTGTAAAGTAAATGTATGTATACTACCCAGGTAGTGAGTGTATAAAGTAACAGCTTAGCTGTAATTGAGAAAAGAATCCCACGATGTCTCCATCTAAATGTAATATTTGCAAACATTTCCATTCAAAACTGTGATTTCTCGATTCAAAATAAAATAGAAAATTCTGAAGAATAAGCCAGCCCTACCTTTTTCGAGAGGCCATTTCACTCGTATAGGTCACAATAGGGAACAAAAACCTATCGCAACTTCCGTTTCATGCTGACTTTAAGGATCACTGTGTTTGTGCGAGTACTCACATGCAGCACTGATAAAGAGGGGCGAGAATACTCCTCTCGTCCAGAGCGGGGTTCCCAAAACTGCAGGAGAAAACACAGTTTCAAACTTCAATCTTGCATCTTGTCCAATACAACAAAAACCTTTCTCTAGATCACTGCTTGTGAAATGTTCTCAGGTGGAATACCAGTTAAACAAACTGATTTGTGCTTTACATGTATATAATTGAAGTCAAATTTATTCAAAAAAATTCTTTTGACTTGTATATAGCCGAATTCTTTGCCATGTTTCTAACATGTAGTCAAACGTGACATTCAACAAACCAAGCCAGTTCAGATATTTCAAGTGTTCTAGCACAAGCACACCTGGTGCAACTAATGAAGCCCTTGATTACCCCTGTTTTGGAGATTTGTGCTGTTGTGATGGATTTTATTCAGGGGGTTGAATAATTTTGACACTGCAGAAGTCATTTAAAGTTTCATTTTCAGTGGAAATTGGGGAAACATTTGTTGTGTTGAAATATTTCAATTATTTTAGTTTGATTTGTTCATTGCAAACAGCTGAAAGTCTGTAAATTGCCAATAAACCTGATTTGCAATGGGGGTTAAAAAATGTTGATTACAACTGTATATATGTATATATATTTGTATAATAACTTGTGTCTATCAACTTAATGGATCACTATTAATCTATTTCATCGGTTTCTTTTCTTTCTACCTTTTGGCGTTGTCCAGAAGTATGAGCATACTAGCTCCTCCATCATCTTGGAAACTCTCATAGTGATGGCGGTCAGCATTACCAATAAGGTAATCAAAGATGGCTGTGTCGATAACATCCAGGAGCCGTGGACCAGCATCATAAGGGGGCATTTTCTTCACTGCCTCACAGTAGCTCTCATCATACTCCCACCTAACACACACACAAACACAGCCATTGATCAACACAATCAATAAAAACAGACACATCCTCTTGATGAGTGTTCAACCATTGAATACATCGGCTCTGGATAAATGTGAATTTCTCTTCAGAGTCCAAGAGAACTCTGAAGAACACTGTTCCAGGTGTCAGATGCTCAGCGCAGGTTTATGTGCTCTGAAAACCCATCAGGTCACATGGCAATCGCTCAGAAATCACTGTAATAACCACTGCGCTTTACAGGTGGCTGATGTGATCTTCAAGAGCACAGCGCTCTGTCAATGTGCACACAGATGTGGTTCACATGAAAAGGAAATGGAAAGACGGTATTTATGAAAAAAAGGACTGATTTTCCTTTTTGAAATACTGATATTCTAACCATCTACACAGTACGACCTAAATGTATAAGCAAAACTTTCCACACTGCTACTTCAATAGGGAAATTTTTTGGGGCTGCCCAAGTGAAATGCAATTATCTGATGTAATAAAAACAAGTTAAAGCAACTTAAGAGTACCTAAGAAGGACAATGCAGAAAATCTGCATAAAGACACTTCCCTTCTGTTAATAAAGTGCTGCAGGGATGACATTTTTGTCGGCCAAACCAAAGCAGCATTGTCCTGATTCGCTTGACAAAAATGCCAATAGGATTTTTTGTATCACTGTAGAAAATAAGCTCGGTGACCAACTAAAGTTGATTCTTACACATTTTTTTTTTCATCATGATATTCTTCAGAAATTAGCATGGGTTGCATGACTTAAACATCACCATTAGTCTTCCAACACAACAAGACTAGTGGACTAGTGAATAGATGGATAGATTGCTGCGGTAGTCAGTGTTACTGGTGTTACATAGTGTTTGACCATACACCGATTACATTACTTGCCCACCAAGGCACCACCCCCACTGTAATCTATCTATTTTTCTTTGTAAAAGTAAAAAACATTTATTTTAGTTGGACAATGGACGCAAATAGTACAACAGGAGTCAGATTTCAATTATTACGTGACCAGAGAAAGGAGAGATGACTGACAGGAGGATTGGGTGGAAATTTCCTACTTGAAGAGCAACAGCCTTTTTAAAAACATGAAAGGCCAACAAAATAATAATACAATTTCAAAATATCTTGACCTTATGTATACCATAGAGCTTATTTCAGGAATTTCAGGAACAAAAACCCATTTGAAAGAGTTAGATTCAACAGAACTAGAAGTGCAAAAATGCTAACTTAAATGTCCAAGATTTAGGACTCATTCCTGTAGTAGCCTACTCCAAAAACATTCAGACATTCAACCTGAAAAACTGATCAAGACATTTTGTGCAAACAGATAAATTTAATACATTCAGTTTCAGAGAAATTCAGACTAAAATATCTGTTTTGCTGTTTAGAAGTCACAATATGAACTGATTAGTAATTGCCAAACTAGACTCGTGCTTCATTAAAAGGCTGCTAAAACCAAAAGTTTCCAGTAAAATGTCAAAGATAGAGAAAAAGGTTTATATGTAAAAGGGTAGCAACAAACAGACTGTAGACTTCAGCTGATTATCAAATATCTTTGATGATTTGATTTTAAATGTCACAACTTTAGTTTGGTGGGGGAAGTTGTAAACGTCTGATTGGTCAGTTTGACTGTCTTACATTTTGGTTAGTCACATGGCCAAGGAAGCGATGAAAGAAGAAGATTGTAACTGCTTTTATTATCTAGGTCTTTGTTCTGGTGCTTTTCCCCTGGGTAACATTTAACATCTCAAAAATAAGAAAATAAGTAAACTAAGGAAAATAAGTATTTGAGCAAAGTGCTATTTTGCAAGTTCTCCCACTTAGAAATCATGGAGGGGTCTGAAATGGTCATCGTAGGTGCATGTCCACTGTGAGAGACATAATCTAAATTAGATGCACCTGTTTGAGGTCGTTAGCTACATAAATACACCTGTCCGCCTCATACAATCAGTAAGAATCCAACTACTAACATGGCCAAGACCAAAGAGCTGTCCAAAGACACTAGAGACAAAACTGTACACCTCCACAAGGCTGGAAAGGGCTATGGGGAAATTGCCAAGCAACTTTGTGAAAAAAGGTCCACTGTTGGAGGAATCATTAGAAAATGGAAGAAGCTTAACATGACTGTCAATCTCCCTCGGACTGGGGCTCCATGCAAGATCTCACCTCGTGGGGTCTCAATGATCCTAAGAAAGGCGAGAAATCAGCCCAGAACTACACGGGAGGAGCTGGTCAATGACCTGAAAAGAGCAGGGACCCCCGTTTCCAAGGTTACTACGTCATGGTTTGAAATCATGCGTGGCACGGAAGGTTCCCCTGCTTAAATCAGCACATGTCTTAAGTTTGCCAATGACCATTTGGATGATCCAGAGGAGTCATGGGAGAAAGTCATGTGGTCAGATGAGACCAAAATAGAACTTTTTGGTTATAATTCCACTTACCGTGTTTGGAGAAAGAAGAATGATCCCTACTGTGAAGCATGGGGGTGGTAGCACCATGCTTTGGGGGTGTTTTTCTGCACATGGGACAGGGCGACTGCACTGTATATTAAGGAGAGGATGACTAGGGTCATGTATTGCAAGATTTTGGGGAACAATCTCCTTCCCTCAATTAGAGCATTGGGTCGAGGCTGGGTCTTCCAACATGACAATGACCCGAAGCACACAGCCAGGATAACCAACAAGTGGCTTTGCTGTAAGAAGCATATCAAGGTTCTGGCATGGCCTAGCCAGTCTCCAGACTTAAACCCAATGGAGAATCTTCGGAGGGAGCTCAAACTCTGTGTTTCTCAGTGACAGCCAAGAAACCTGACTGATCTAGAGAAGATCTGTGTGGTGAAGTGGGCCAAAATCCCTCCAGCAGTGTGTGTAAACCTGCTGAAAAACTACAGGAAACGTACCTCTGTAATCGCAAACAAAGGCTTCTGTACCAAATATTAACATTGATTATCTAAGGTGTTCAAATACCTTCCAACTGTACGCTACAATTAAATAGTTAAAAAAAAATCATACATTGTGATTTCTGAATTTTTTTTTTTTAGATTATGTCTCTCACAGTGGACATACACCTTCTATAACAATTTCAGACCCCTCCATGATTTCTAAGTGGGAGAACTTGCAAAATAGCAGTGTGTTCAAATACTTATTTTCCTCACTGTATGCTGGGTATGATTAATGGCATAAGTTTTATCTAAGTTTTATCACCCCCAAAACTATAGCAGGGAGAGCCAAAAAGTAGACGTTTGATATAACGCTTTTCAAATCTTTAGAAAATGTACATTACTTTGGGACATTATGTTGTGTTTGGGCTCTTTGTAAGCATGAGCATCTGCTGTCAATAAAGATGTTTGATTTTCCACAATTCATGCATGAATTTATGAGTGAAAACATCACCTCAATCCTTCAGCTACTTCATTGGATGTGTGCCTGTGCAGGTTCATGTGTTAGAAGACCATGAGGAATATCTTTAGATCTGAGTGATGGATTACGGTGAGTTCGGGCTCTTTTTAATTGTAACAATCTGCTGTAAATAATGACACGAAATTGTCTGCAATATGTGCATGTTTCATGAAGGGGCTTTGTGCACAAAAAAAACTTACTCAAGTTTCGTAAAAAGCCCAAAACAATTATGCTTGATGTATTCTACTCTGTGAGACCTTTCAAATGACCTGACACACGACTATCTGAGCTGTACCATGTATTTGACATATTGCAGTACATAGTAGTATCTCATAAATTAAGGAAACTTTTTTTAATTACCAAATAACTCAGCTCTAAATAGGGGTTAATCAAATTGGCTACATTCATGGTAAAGTTTAAACTCAAAGCTTTCAAATGACACCTATTTTTTTGTTGATCAAGACAGTAGTTTTGAAAAATATGATTATAATTTTTTTCGAGCTAGGTGTTACGCTCTGTTTAAGAAGGACTAGTCAGAACTCGTTAAGAATTGATCAAAGTGGTTAGAAGCTTTCCAAAAGCTGAGTTTCTAATGTTTAAAAATGTACCTATTTTGTATTGTTCCATTCAGTGGATTCTTAGTTATTTGATTCTGATTTTTCATTTTTTTTTCCACGGGCCAGTGGACTGCTGCATCTCCATTTAAAATATAAATCTGCAATGGAAATGAGACAGGAAACAATTCTGGAGACCAGACCTAGACAATTCGGTAACCTCATGATTTTTCCCAAAATAATAAAAGTAATAAAAAAAAATATCCATAAAGGTAAGCATGATGTTCAGGTTAACAATGTTACGGACACTTCCCTCTAATTAACAGCTTTGGCTCTACGAAAAATTCACCGTGCATTACATTTACATACAAAAATATCCTTCTCTAAACTATAAACACAAAAACAAAAGCAGTGTTTGGTTTTGGTTTTACTTTAGGAGGTTTTGAAATAAATTAAGCCTTATTTCAGAAAATGTGTCAGGTGGTGGGAAAACTTGTAACCAAAAACCCTACAGTCAGAAGTTCTATGCTCTGTGCTGTGCTTTCACATAAATCAGAAGTTCCTGCACCACCCAACATGTGTGAATATGGCAGTGACTATACTCTAAATTCTGGACCATCCCATCATTGGCAAACTCAAAGGCCAAGAGTTCAGTAATGCTCAGTGAAAGTCCCCACTGACCATTAGACACTCATAAAAACCCACAGACCATCAGGCTGAAACTGCGCTGAACCGCTGATAAACATAGCGGTGTGTGCCTATACACTCATTCGAGTCAAACGTGAAAAAAAGGTGAAGGGAGAGAACCAGTGAAAGACATAATTACTATACCTGGCCAGTTTTCCCTCTCGATACGTGCGTCCCCACGGGTGTCTGTGTTTCTGTAAGGGCCAGACGTCAGGAAGCCACAGGGTAACCGATCCCTCCATCACATCCCCTTCTGCACACGCAGGCTCAGTCTCACGACAGTAATAACACTTCCCATAGAAACATGTATTATTTCCTACAAGAGAGACAATATTATCAATTATAATTGAAAATATTGCCTAAGATGATGTCTGGAAGGAACTGTGCTGTCTGTGAGAGGATCGTTTTTAAGGGGAGAGCAGTTGGTTAAAGGAGAACTCCGGCGAACAATGAACCTTTGGTCTAATAAAACATCGGTACCTCGTTAATCTTTCTCTGAGGATTGTTTTCATGATAATCGAATGTAAAGAGTTTTATCTCTAAAAACTGTTTAGCGTATAATGCTAGCACTGGGGGCATTGACCAACTAAAATGAAATCGCTAGTTTTTACCACTAACAAGGCTCAAAATAGCCCCGCATTAACGCAGTAACATAACAAGGCTCCATACATGCAAAACGAAGCATTGACAACTTTGTAAGTGTACAGACTGTTTATTAAGAACATAAGTTATAAAAGACCGTTTACTTCGTGTAGACATTCAGAAGCCATCTTAGGAAATAGTCTCGATAAGTCGATCCCCGAACGTCGTTCATACAGTTCAGAAGTTCGTTGAACTTCATACAGTTCAGCTCACTCATCACGACGTTCGGGGATCGACTTATCGAGACTATTTCCTAAGATGGCTTCTGAATGTCTACACGAAGTAAACAGTCTTTATAACTTATGTTCTTAATAAACGGTCTGTACACTTACAAAGTTGTCAATGCTTCGTTTTGCATGTATGGAGCCTTGTTATGTTACTGCGTTAATGCGGGGCTATTTTGAGCCTTGTTAGTGGTATAAACTAGCGATTTCGTTTAAGTTGGTCAGTGCCCCCAGTACTAGCATTATACGCTAAACAGTTTTTAGAGATAAAACTCTTTACATTCGATTACCATGAAAACAATCCTCAGGGAACGATTGACGAGGTTCCGATGTTTTATTAGACCAAAGGTTTATTGTTCGCCGGAGTTCTCCTTTAAGAATCTTTTGCAGTGAACAGTTCTGATCAACAATATACCTTCTATTACTTGTCATTTTTGTTAATGGAAACAGAAGGATGGAACCCATGGAACGGAAACTTGTACTTGTACCAGCATACACTTCAATGGAGCTGGCGATTTCCGACGATGTGAGCGTCAGTGACAGTTGGTGGCAGGATATTGTAGTTTCAACAAAACTTGGTCAGCTGTCCTCTTCCTGTCCAAGTACCGTATTTTCCGCACTATAAGGTGCAACGGATAAGGCGCACCTTCAATGAATGACCTATTTTACAACATTTTTCATATATAGGGCGCACCGGATTATAAGGCGCATAAGATACTGCACTCTTAGAAGAAAAGGTTCTATATAGAACCTTAAAAGGTTCTAAAGCGCTACGTATTTGGAACCCCTAAAATGCAATGAGTGTGAATGATCACAAAATTCAAGATATGGGGGTTAAAAACGTAATTAATCAATATCACACGAAGAGTGCTTTTTCAGTTTTTATCCTTTAAAAATCAGCATGATTAAAATGTGATATTAAGTTACTACAACAGTTTAATAAACAAAAATTTAATTACAACAACAAAATGGTGCAGAATAATGTAATATATGAATGAATAATAGCCTTTAAAGAACCTTTGTGCCAAAAGTGTTCTTTCTTGTCATTATTGAACCTTTTTAGCATAAAATGTCCTTTGGAGTTGAGTAAAGAACCCTATGCTACATATGAAGAGTTTGGTTCCAAAACACTATAAATCCATTTTGATGAATTTGAGTAAAACTGTGTTTTCTTTAGCAAGAAAATGGGAAGACTAAAAGCGCGATTCAATTAACCAATAGATCCATAAATAAGATGCACCGGATTATAAGGCACGCTGTCATTTTTTTTTAAAAAATAAAGACTTTTAAGTGCGCCTTATAGTGCGGAAAATACGGTAGGACATTTTAATCATCATTATCATTAGTTTATTTAACCCAAAGTGTAGAAGTTTTTGCAACGGTCTCAAAAGTGGCGTTGAAAATTGTGAAATTTCATGGTATCTTATGTACAACTGAAATTTAGTATCATGACGCCATCAGGTGTGGAGCACAATTTAACCTTTTCTGTGGTCGAAAATGTGCAGAGCGGTTCTAGAGCAGAGAAGGAAGATGAAGAAATGTGATAGAGAAGGAGGAAAAGAAAAAGCGTAAACTAACCGTGCATCAGGAAAGTGCTCAGCAGTTGATCTGTAGCTACTGGCTTTATCTCTGTACGCAGATTCATAAACCTCCCCACCACCAGCGGTGCTCTCCTAAAACCCAGGATCCTGCAGGAAGAGATCAAAAAGCTCATGATGCATACAGTTGGTTGTCAAGACTAGGGGCCAGATTTACTAAACAGGGCAAATTAGTGTGAGCGCAATTGATAGTTCGCAAAGACCCTATGGCTACCAAGCGACGCTGCTCTCACGCCCCATCATGTTCTCACACAGTGAAAAATACACTGTGGAGCAAAGAGGACACTGACATCGTGCTGACAGACATGGCAGAGCAGGTTACTTTTGATATGAAATGGTCTCAACTTTCAAATTTTGTAATTTTCTAAAGAAATTTAAACAATAAATACCGTTTTATGGCTCTTTAATGTGTCGTGAAAGATCGCTGTTAAAGCAACTCGTGAACTGATTATCTCTTCTATTGTATCCAATAAACATGAATGAACATCAAAAGAAATGCTGTTTCAACTTTCAACAGTGGAAAGTTGTCAGTACACACCATTTAAGTTTAAATCCACCAAAGACAATCTACTAACTCTCCTTACTGCTTTGTACTCGTACGCTTTACTCGTAAATCTAGGGGTGCCAATAATTTTGGCCAACTTGTTTTGGAGAAAAAAACATTTCATAATAGTTTTTTATATTTGTAAGAGTTTCTTGACAAGCTGAGCACTGTAACGAATCAAAGACAGAAGTGAATCTAAGGCCTTAAGAGATTTTTTTTTCAAAGAGACCCCTTTTTCTTTAACTCATGTTATTCCAGGTTATGCAGTTATTTTTCCTTCAACTTCAATGTTTCCCACACAAAGCTATTGTACTGCTTCAGAGGACTTAGAATATAGGACACCAAAGACTTATTTTAACATACTCCAATGGTGTTTTTGGAGCTTGGTAGCCATGGGCACTACAAATGTTTGTATGGAAAAGAGTTGAGAGAGCAACAAAAAAAGATATTTCATATGGGTTTGGAGCAACATGAGTGAGTTCACACAGTATCCTTTGGAAATAAGAAACGGAAAGTAAAAGTTTCTTTAGCGGAAAGAAAAACGTTGGAAATTTACAAAAATTACACGGCAGTCAAAGTTTTTTTTGTGTGGTCTTTTTTGCATAGGACAGTAGATAATTTGACAGGAAAGTGTGGGATAGAGAGAGAGAGGAGAACAGGATCGAAAAAGGACCGTTGAGCTATATGTTGCGCGGTAACCACAAGGCTATCAGCGCCCACCGGTCACAGTCAAAGTTGCCAGGCAGGAATGTAGAAAGACTCTTGCCGAACCAGCTTCTAACACCATGTTTGCGAACAGTCAATAAGCTCACGCTGAACAGGAAGGCAAACAAGTCATTTAAAACCTGTTCAATCTCTAGTCAGAACATTCTAAGTTTTGGTCAGTCATATTGCTTCCAAGTGTAATGTATTTGAAATTTCATTTATTGCATTGTGGTGTTGATTTTCTGATGTATAAAACAGCAGTTATGTAATTCAGAAACATAATTCTCAGCTTTGATGTTTTAAATGTGTACACTGAGCATTTCTGGGCGTGCCCCAGGGATTCATTTTTACCGAATTGAACAGATTCAATTTGGTTGTATATGAGACATGTGAAGAAAACAAGGTAAAATCGAGTTATCACCGTAAATCACTGTTCACAGTTGGAGAAATACTCAATTCCCCGGTTATTTATTTGCTATGATTTTGCAGCCCTATAGTGTGTTTGTGTGTGCGAGTGTGTACATTACCTGTCCAAGTGGAAAGCAGCAATTTCTGCATTATGCCGATCGTACCCCGCATACGGCTCTCCCTCGACCACATAATCTCTAGTGTACCTAATAACAAGAGAAAATTAAGTCAGAGATGTATAAAGTACTAGAAACCCGGACTTGAGTAAAAGTACAAGTGCTCTATCAAAAAAAGTGACTTGAGTAGAAGTTGAAGTGCTCTTTGAGCAACACACTTAAGTAGAAGTACTAAAGTATTTAACATTTTTTGTACTTAAGTATTGGAAGTAGTTTATTTCAAAAGTACAAGTATTGTGTCATGTAATTATTAAAGAAAGCAGTCAAAAGTTTGAACTAGCAATCAAATAAGGCGCTTTGGCGGGATACAAATTTGCTTTGGCGGCCGCCCAAAAAATGTCATTGCAGGACAAACCCCTGCATTAGTCGTCAAAGTGTGTGTCAATCAATACCATTATCCTATAAAACTGGCGTGTGATTCAGGCAGCATGAAAGCCAACTTGCAACGAATGATTCGTAAAATTTTTGTAATTGTAACGAGTAACTAGCAGAACGTTAAAAAAGTATCGAAGTAAAAGTATTAAATTCATCGAAAATATCTACTTAAGTAAACGTAGAAGTATGAGAAAAAAACAATACTCTAGTAGAGTACAAATACACCATTTTAGTACTTAAGTACAGTACTTAAGTAGCTCTACTTCGTTACTATACATCTCTGAATTAAGTAGATGTATACAACAAAGGCAGACACAAAGATGAAACTAAAAAAGACTTGTGTTATCCGTGTCCTACTGAACTTAGGCGAAACCAAGTGTGCAAGCAATTCAATTAAAGTATTAGTTGTCGTCTTCATGTCTGGAGTGTCGTGTGTACACACCCAAACTGAATTCTCATGGGACCAAATTATGTTAGGAATAATTGACGACAGGCCATTTATTTTTTAATAATTTATCGTCCCAGAGTCAATTTATTACGCTTATACTACAGTTACCACACCTTGAAATATTGTCCAGATGAAGCGTTTCATGACGTTTGTCAAGTTTTTGTCATTAAAATGCAGTTGAATAAGCACAATACTAATTTCTTACGCATCTAATCCCATGCCTCCGTTGCTAATTCCAAAACTTCATTTTAGAGTTAGAAAAAGTGGTTTGAGCCAGTGATAGCAGACTAATGCTGGGGACACACTTCACGACTAGATGAAACAGACTGAACACACTTCAATCAGATTTTAAACACTGACCATGAACACACATTAATTTGGGCATGATCATTTATAAGAATCAAATTACATTCATAATCAGCCTTACAGTAAGTGTTTGCCCGGCTTTATGTAGCAATAATGAGACAAAAAAGCATGTGCGTCAATATTATTTAATTAATTCAATTTGTTTTAATTAATTTGTTAATTCTTTTTTTCCATTATTGACAGTAGGCAGGCTTAATTAAAGGTCCCCTGACATGGGTTTTTTGTATTATTTTATAATGTTTCCTGGGTTGCCCTTATAATGTTAGTATGTTTATTGGATCAAAAATAGTCATAATTTAGAAATAAAAGGCATTTTTCCTAACCTGATTTTAGGTTCTGCTTAGAATGCTCTGTTTGAAGGGGCGTGTCTGCTGTGGGATTCAGTGTAACCGCCCACTGCTGTGATTGGCTGACATGCTTGCATATGAATTAGCTACTTATTACATGTGAAACTCTCTTGAATACGTTTTACTACAGCTATTATACGTTTTTACTATTACAGATATCGAGATTACTGATTCGTGAGAAGTTTTTGAAGTATTTAGATTCTCATCACATAAAATGTTGCTGTGAACCACAAAGCCCTTTTAACAAGTAAGCCTATCAATATTTATTTGTTATTTTGTCTGCAATAATTACGAAAACCCGTGCAGCAGGAAATTTATTTCCATATTCAGTTGAATCTTCTAATGATTATAGATAGTCCTATATAATTTATTTATAAAAATCAAACTGCATGTTTCCATTGATTGTGAAATTAATTCGAAAAAGGCAGATCGAGCGCATGGGGCTGCATGTTTTTTCTTGTTATGAATTGTATCCTATTTTCCGTTATCGCCGTTAATTACGCAAAGTGATATGGAATTGTAATGCGGTCAAGATCTGAACCAATCACATTCAAGCATTCAACAGCCCTGTTGTACGAACGATATTAAATATCAGATATGTTCTGACTGGATCGTGTGGGGTCACACAGAATTTTCACATTCAGTGTGGAGAATACGTTATGATTAGAGTAATTAGTCAATCTGCACCTAACGTAAATACACACACACACACTCCCTAGCAGAGACCCTACCGTTATTACTTGATCCTTAAACAGCAGGATGTACTGAGCAAACATAATATTATTTAAATAGTTTCAATATAAACATGAGTACTGTTATTGAGGTTAAGAGTGCTATAAAAAACAAACGAACTATTTTCACATGAAGGGAAATGTGCAGACAGCATTTACTCTTTCATGCCATTCTGAAACTATAGACACTGCAGCAGATTTTTCAGAAATAAAAGCTCAAAGTAATAAATACTAGTTGGTGTAACACTAACGGTGCTATTCTATTTTCTTATTTGGAAGATATCCCACATTCCACTATAAATGGCACACCCAATTCAGCCGCATGGAAAGCTCAGTCTGGATGTGAAGCCATCACAGATAAGGTGTGTTTGATCGATGACCTCAGCAATTGAGGGCAGCAGGAGAGTTTCCTCACTTATCTAAAGTCCCTGTAGATCCACGATAAATCTAATAGGCTCAGATGAGAGCAGACAGCTGAACTCACCGGAAGTTATGTCAGATCAGCTTTGAGCTTTAAATACACTTGCTATTTTATCCGAGAAATATCATAGTAAGACTTTACAAATAGGTTAAATTTATAAACAACATTACTATAGTATTTTATGATCAACTTTCCACATCTTTTACATCGATCCACATCTTTTACATCATTTATTAATGCAGGCTGATGTTAATTTACAAATACACTGATGCTTTTTTTTCATTAATGTTTGTATACGTTAAGTATTTTTATCAGGTTAAATTTATACTTTTATTCAGCAAAGATGCATTTAATTCATCAAAAGTGACAGTGAAGTATTCATCGAATCCTGGAAAGAATTATCACGGTTTTCAGAACAATATTAAGCAACTCTTTTCAACATTAATAATAATAAGAAATGTTGTTTGAGCATCAAATCATCATATTAGACTGATTTCTGAAGGATCATGTGACACTGAAGACTAGAGTAATGATGCTAAAAATTCAGCTTTACCGTCACAGGAATAAATTAAAATTTTTAAATATATTCAAATGGAAAACAATTATTTTAAATTGTAATAATTTCACAATATTAATGTTTTACTGCATTTTTTTTATAAAGTAAATGCACCCTGTGTGAGTTTCAAAACATTTGAATGGAAGTCTATGTGTAGAAAATACATTAGCCTAATTTAATAAATGCTGAGAAAATGATTTTGGGTGGTTGTGGTTTTCTACTGCAACGGGAATTGTCCATTTTTGATTTCATGGTGACTTTAAGATGGGCGGCAGGTCCTTCAGCTCCACTGCCCCTAAATAGATATTTGGTCATTAAAGGGATACTCCACTTTTTTTTTTTTTTTGGAAATAGGCTCATTTTACAACTACCCCAGAGTTAAACAGTTGAGTTTTACCGTTTTCGAATCCATTCAGCCGATTTTCTGATTTAGAAGAATATCAGTAACCAGACAGTTTCTGGTCCCATTGACTTCCATAGTATATTTTTTCCTACTATGGAAGTCAATGAGACCAGAAACTGTCTGTTTACTGATATTCTTCTAAATATCAGAAAATCGGCTGAATGGATTCGAAAACGGTAAAACCCAACTGTTTAACTCTGGGGGAGTTGTAAAATGAGCCTATTTCCAAAAAAAGTGGAGTATCCCTTTAATTGTTTGTGTCACTTCCGGTTTGCATTTTGCTGTCAGTTGAATTCTGTTCTACTGTAGTTATACGTTTGCTTTACTACACATAGTGAAGCGTGCCCTGAGAGTATAAATAACAAAGACTATTATTACATCTCTTATTCATTCATCTCTATTTCCATTTCACTCACTGGCTTTTTCGTTCTCTAATTTGCTCACTTGCTCTTCCCCTCCCTGTCCCTCTCGCTAAATCACTCACACCTTTCATTTTAACCTCATTCACACTCTCATTACTTTCTCTCTTTCGTTCCCCGTCTTAATCATCTTCTCCTCACCTCTTGGGTTTGAATACCACTTTCTGTCCTCCGTCGAGCACCAGCAGGGCTTTCAGTTGGGTGCCTTTATAGCCCACATCCGCCCTCTCCACGCGAGCGGTGGCCAGGGCGTTCAGCACAGCGGCGAGCTCGGGCGTCTCGTCAGGGAACACCTCGCGAGGACCCACCCACTGGGCGGCCACTTCCCAGGGCGACTGCAAGGTGTGTGTGAGGCGAGCTCCTTTGGCCAGGGTCAGGCTGGCCTCCATCTTGCGGAAGGCCCGGAGGTCCCGGCGGCTGGCGGCCGATCCCTCTCCTCCATCCAGCAGGAAGACCTTGGCCAGGCCGAGGAGAAAGAGCACAGCACACAGCACCACCACACGCTGCTTCAGCTTCATCACCTCCCGCAGCCACCAGACCCGAGTCTGCCAGGAGACACGCACTCACGCCTGGGACATGGCACTGCCCGCTTCCACTCAGGCTGGACGGGGGCGAGGACAGAAGACACTTCCTGTGAGAAGAGAGAGTGCCTGTCATTTTAACCGAGCACAGTTTTTTTGACTCAGAATAGACCTTGTTCAGAGCAGCGCCATGACAGGTATGAAAGTGAGGCTGTGAGGGATAGACTTACCGTGTTTCCAATGGCATCCGCTGTAAAAAGCTGAATAAAGCTCCTAGATTACTTACAATTTTCCACAGCTTACATTGTCGGGAGTTTTTCGTCAACTGACATTTCTTGGAAAGATATTTTTCCAGTGTTTCATGAGCAGAACAATCCGAAAACACATTAAATAACAGTACAGCCCATTGAAGAGATGCAAGTCTATCCCTCACAGCCTCGCTTTCATTCTCATTAAAAATCAAAGATGGCGCTGCCGTGAATAAGGCGTATAGGTCTATCATGAGCCAGTGCTGTTATCTATCAAGGTTGTGAACAAAACTTTCCTAAACATTATGTGTAGCACACTTCCCATCTAATAACTGCGATAATCTTTGTGCTTTGTTACTTAATATATTGATATTGAATCAATATTGGAAATGGATTAAACCAAGAGACTTAGGTCAACACCCTATGATTTATCTCGTACTGTGAAACTGACAATGACAGGCACACTTCACATAAGAGCACTCACTGATGCAGGAGAGCTTCCTCCGTTATATAAGGTTGTGTGTCTGTGCGTTAGCGTTTGACGTGACAACCTCTCACACACTTCAATCCTGCTAACATATGATCTGGAGTCCAGCCCAATGTTGTGTTCAGATGTGCCTGTCTGTTACTGTCTGGAGGACGAGTCTGCTTTCTGTGCCATCTCTCCGATCAGTCTCGATCTCCTTGAAGAAAAAGACGATAAAAATAAGAACACAAAGCTTACTGTGCATCAATGATTACAGCTAAACAAGGTGTCTAAGGGGTCAGTTTATTCAAAAAGACATTCAAAATGCAATTCATACATTTTGTGTTGCGTAACATTTGTGTGGAAACCTTGATTTACTGTCACTTTTGATCAATTTAATGTGTCCTGGCTGAGCAGTGTAGTATATCTTGTACCGTCTACATACATACATCGAGTATAAACGTGCGTGCACACGAACACATCACTACTACTGTGATGAATTGTACACCAAATGGCTCACTCTGATGGGAGGATGGATTAGACCGACTGTCAACAAAACTCATGATGGATCTCAGGGTGTAAATAGAAGAGAAAGAGCAGTCTCTCGGCCCAAACTCACCGCGGTGCTGAGCTCTGGCAAACACAGACTTCCTGATCTCAGCCTGGGGCTTATCTGCGTTTCAGACTTCTACTAAACACACACATTTACAACAGGGTTCTGTGAGCTCACCGAGCCCACTCACAACAACGGCATAAACCCAATCGATTGGCACACGTCCACAAAAATACATCGCTTTGATTATAAAACATAAGACGAAAAATCACAATGCAAGGTTTTCTTCTTTTTCTTTTTCTGATGCTACAGCGATCGGTGTCGATTCTCTCGGGTGCCTTTGGGAAAACATCTATTTAGACCTAAGATGACAAATGTTCATCCAAGGCTCAATGATGAAGATTAATGAATTAATGGACTCAGTTTGAGAGGTTCGGGTCAATTAATCTTATATTCTATAATTATGTGCATGTACTTTAAAAAAAAAAAAAACACATTTAAATTGGTTTTCTGGGATGCACTCATTGCACTAAATATTCTTTTTGCAAATTTTGTTGATTTAAATGCGTCACCAATGTCTCCATCCGTCATGGACTTTCATTATAGCTGTAGAATTTCCAGCTATTATTGCACTTTCGTTCTTGAATTTGTTTGATCAAGCGGTATGCCATGAGTGGAGCTATTGAGTCCAATAATTGAACAAACATTTCACTGTTGTGTTCCAGACTAGAGTATGTGAGCGGAGAGGAGTGAAGCTGAGCATTCAGAAGTTTGGGGGGGGGGGGGGGGGGGGTTAAAGTTTTGAAGAAAAAAAAAAGCTCTTATTCTCACAAAGGCTGCATTTATTTGAATGCGTTTTAAAATGTTATTTATTCCTGTGACCTACCGTCGTAACATTTATTATGCACTAACGATCTCAATTTACAAAGTAATAAAATCTGAATCGTTCACTCGTTTTAGTGATTCCCTATATATATATATATATATATATATATATATATATATATTTTTTTTTTTTTTTTTTTATTGACGTTGTAATCGGGCTACTTGTCCGGTCGGGCAAGTACAATTATTTTTTAAGTAAAATTATTTCCACTTTTTTTTTTAATCCACAACAAGCGTTAATGTCGAGCATCACCACCAGTAAAACAATATGGAGTTTGTAAAATACACACTGATGTCTGTGGAAGCAGCAATCACAATCTATTCAAATATAATTTACAAACGTGTGTTATTCATATCATACAAACATAGTGGAAGCAACTATAAAGTATCGCCAAACCGATATATCGGCAGACTGATATTATCGGCCGATATTAGGCATTTTCCAAACTATCGGTATCAGCAGTTATAATGGCCGATAAATGTATATTTCAAAAATAAAATAAAAACGGACGAAACACGCTTGAACCATGTCATGAGTGTTGGAGTTGTATAGTTTGTCCACCAGAGGGCACTCTACAGCGTTCCTGTTGGCAACACTTGTTGAGTTGGTCATTGCTTGAATAACAATTAAAAGAACATCCCCATCAGTTCTTTTTACTCAAATAAGCATGACAAAATTTGTGACTATCATGTCCAGTTAAAAAATAAATAAATAAAATATCGGCCGATTTATCGGAATATCGGATTTTAAAACCCAAAAATATTTGTATCGGCCTTCAAAATCCTTTATCGGTCGGGCTCTAAAGTGTACTCTACTCTTCTCACAGTTCACCGACCACTTTCTTACATGTGGACTCTTTTAACTGCGGCACAAAGAAACATGGCGGCGCTCATTATTTATAAAGGTTTTTAAACGAACAAACACACTCACACGTATTTGAGAATCGTGAAATCAGACAGTTGATGACAAAAAAAAAAAAATGAAATCAAAACGATACATCTGCGGTGTGACTAGCGTGATGCGTCGCCAAAGAAATATTAAGAGGAAGCGTAAAATAACGGTCGCCTTGTAAATACTCAGATATGGTAAAAAACTCTCTCTGGGAGGCAGATAGAATATTTTAAAATTACGCGTGAACAGTCCCGACAGTGCATTTTAATTCTACGGTTAACTGTGCTGT
Organism: Cyprinella venusta; assembly: GCA_038021265.1. NCBI lineage: Eukaryota > Metazoa > Chordata > Actinopteri > Cypriniformes > Leuciscidae > Cyprinella > Cyprinella venusta. The sequence continues at coordinate 13,661,470 of CM075876.1, read as the reverse complement.
GCTAGTAGTGGCATTCGCTTACATTGCATCCAAATCATAGACGTTAGGGAATTATGTAATTTTATCAACCTTATAAATTCCCATAAGGATTCAGTATGGATTATGCATTAGCACGCATTGTGCATTATCGTGCAATTTATATGCGAAAATTAGTTCGCATATAATACGGAGTTTTCGCGTGGATTTGATACACAGTTCATTTGTGTGCAATAGCAACACACACACTCCACTCACCACTACTACCTACCCTAACCAACCCATGCGTATCCTGTGCACGTAAAAACTCATTTTCGCACATAAACTGCACGATAAAAACACTGCGTGCTATAGAGACATATTTAAGTTAGTGTGATTGGTTGATTTATGAGACACGCTCCAGTTCACGTGCCGGCGCCTCAGTTTCCTAATTATATTATCTACTATATTTGCTTTTTGTTTATTAATCCAGTTTGTTGATGAAACATTGATTAAAATGAAGATACAATTTATACGAAACGAAATTCACTTAAAACAAAACTTAAAGTGCTCAGAATTATGTCTGAACCATTCCAAATGTTTTTCGATGGTGACTCAAACACTGAAGGACCAAAGAGCGCGACATTTGCAGTAAAAACTTGAAATATAAATTCTCAGAAAATGCATTTAATAATACCAATATATTTTAAACGTCTGATTATGTACTACATTAATAAAGGAGTCCAGACATTAGAAAAATATCAATATGCATTTTATATTTAATATGAGGGAATTAGACACGCATGTGTGACATAAAAAACTTTAACTTTTAGATAGTAATATATTTTTAGACAATTCTTCTAGACTAAATTCACTCATAAATCATGAAATTTCCAAATTATTAATTCTGACCCAAAGCCAGGTCAGATGAAAGTGTTCGGTTGTAGTTTCCCCCTACTCTAGACTAGACCATGGGGAAAAGTTGAATGATACATCATATATGATATCATATCTTCATATATCCATATATGTCGCTTCATCCTCCATTTTTCACTTTGTGTGTCCACTATATACTCACTGACACAACACATATCACTCTCTCCTGAAATAAAAGAGGTAACTTTGTACAGCCCGTATATTGAGTTAATATATAAATTATAGTTTATAAAACTTTTATGTTGTTCAGTCCTGAAATCACAAATCCAGTTTATAACTGCAGAAATTTCACACCCCTTTTAAAGATCAGGGTAGTAACGTTAACTAAACACAGCACAGACCCCATGAGGACCACAGTCAGTGGCGACATCGCAAACACTGGAAAACATCTTGTATGAGTCTTTATCAGAAAAGAGCTCTCAAACAGAAACTGTCTTTTATCCATAACAGTTCTGCATTTGAACACTATTAGTCTAGATCACCCAGATCTCTGCAAATATCTAGTCTTCGGTCTTCGAGTGATCAACTCATCATCATACACATCCAGGTACATCCATCGTGACCGCCTGCAGCATATCCTGTACACGCAGGCACTAATGATACACACTCCGCCATTCATACGGACTCTACACGCTAACACACCTAAACTACTACACAAACAGGTTCAAGTGCAGACTTGTGCATGAAAACAGACGGGCTTTTACATTAAGATGCTCAGTAAGGTGCTGCTCCACTGCTGTCATGCGTTAAAACACACCTAATACTGACTGTTATCACATTTACGCAAATATAAGAAAACAGCTGACATAGAAACAGTTTGTTTAATATCCAAAAGTTAATAGAAATGTGTGTTTTCCCAGTCAAATTGAGCTGTGGCGTAATTGTATGCATTTTAAACGCTATAGTGCTAATGGCGGTTAGCCAGCTAGCCCCAAAATCCCCTCGTTTTCTTCATATTATAGCGATAAAATCACCAATGATATAATTCAACGACAGCTCCGAGTTCACCGATGGTGTAACGTTACCTCTTCATATGAGTGTCAGTAGTTGCTGTTGTTAGTGAGTTAGAGTCCTAGTTTTTAGTCAGAGTATACCCGCACGGCTAACAAGCTAACAGTGAAACCGTGACATTTAAATTTATCGACTCACCCTTGCGCTACTGACGAACCATTCAAACAGAAACCCCCCGACTCTCAGTCCGTCGCGGCCGAGACGCGTTTATCATCGATATCCAGCCGTCTGTCCGTCAGGCTCCATTCACTGCTGCTATTCGTGTGTGTTCTCTGTGTGCGGCTCTTCCTGGCTGAATGTGAACACACAAACACACACAAACCCTCCGCGTCTTAAAGCGAACACGGCATATTAGTGTTCGTGGGCGTTTAGTTATAACAGAACTAAAAAATAAAGTGAATAACTATAGTCATTTCAATTACGGTAGTTCTATCTTTCAACACACACACTATGGCAAGCCGTTTTAGCATTTAAACCTTTTTTCTGACTATCTATAAATATATTTAAAGCTAGTAACAATTGTATTTTGACGAGTGATAATTTTAATTCGCCTAGTCAGAATGACAATTAGAGATATCTGCAATTATAATTGCACTAGTAAGCAATCCGATTTGAGATATCTGTAATATATTTTGACTAGTCAAAACTCATTTTAAGATATCTGTAATGATGTCATTGATATCTTTAAAAGACGCGTCGTTTATCCGCAAAGGTAATTAGAGATATCTCTAATATACAATTTCTATTAGTCAAAACTCATTTGTAGATATCTGAAAATATTTTCCAACTGAAGTCAATGAAAGAATATGACTAGTCATAAAAGTATTGTAGATATCTGTAATGTATATTATGACTAGTCAAATTACCATTGCAGATATCTTCAATTATGGCAAGCCGATTTAGCATTTAAACCTTTTTTCTGACTATCTATAAATATATTTAAAGCTAGTAACAATTGTATTTTGACGAGTGATAATTTTAATTCGCCTAGTCAGAATGACAATTAGAGATATCTGCAATTATAATTGTACTAGTAAGCAATCCGATTTGAGATATCTGTAATATATTTTGACTAGTCAAAACTCATTTTAAGATATCTGTAATGATGTCATTGATATCTTTAAAAGACGCGTCGTTTATCCGCAAAGGTAATTAGAGATATCTCTAATATACAATTTCTACTAGTCAAAACTCATTTGTAGATATCTGAAAATATTTTCCAACTGAAGTCAATGAAAGAATATGACTAGTCATAAAAGTATTGTAGATATCTGTAATGTATATTATGTCTAGTCAAATTAACATTGCAGATATCTTCAATGCATATTATGACTAGTCAGAATCACATTGTAGATATCTTAATTGCAATTACGACAAGTCAAAATTGCAGAAGAGATATCTGGAACTGGAATTATGACTAGTCAAAACTGATTTATGACTAGTACGGGAAGGAGTATTTAATGTTAAAACGGCTTGCCATAGTCCGTGTGACGTAACACGTACAAATTGGCCGTGTTAACACGTTCAAACAGTCCGTGTTGAAGCGTTCAAAAGAAACACGTACAAATTGGCCGTGTTAACGGACAAAGAGTGCGTTTTAACGCGGTCAAATTTCACGCGTTTCGTTTAAAGACTATGGTAACTTATGACCAAAAAGAAGGGCAATTATAATAGATGGATTATAATAGATTAATATAATATAACATTTTTGATGAGGGTTTCACCCTCATTGTCATCTCTGGTCCTCAAGGTCCACTTTCCTGCAGAGTTTAACTCCAACCCTTATCAATTGAGAACCCCTGGTTTTGCTTTTCTCCTCCCGAGCATCACAAATTCATACATCTATTATAATTGAAGTTTTGGTATTATAACCCCTGCTCAAACCATTAGAAAAGATGAAGGCTGTTATATTAACGTTGCCCACTAGAGGGCACCATAGGCTAAGGAATCGTTTAAGTCTACCGTTTCAATCAGTTTGAATGGAAATAAATCTATTGATCTAATTCACTATTGTGGAAAGTACATTTTTATATAGGCTAATTGATTTATATATATATATATATATAGCCTAAATGTGTGAAATGCATGAATCGCTAATATTTGATGGTGGAAAAATATTTACATCATATTTCAGCTGCAAGTCAGGAATCAGAGCAGACAGTGGATCAAATAATTTTTTTAAAATATCAAATAATGTTAAATGTTAATATTGTATTGACATAATTTATGTAGGCTATTTTAATTGACTGTTGCTGCTAGCTGTGTATATAGCCTACTCGACGCGTCCGAGCGCGAGGCTCCGTGCGCACCTCTCCAAACAGACGAGGCGTTCATACTTTATATAGTTTATACTTTATGCGTTCATACTTTATACAGTTTATACTTTATATAGTTTATACTTTATGTGTTTATCGCTCGCGTTCAGCGGGGAGGAAGGGAAGTTGGTCCATATCGGGAGAAGCAAGATTCGTTGAGATTAATTAATCTATTTATTTATTAATTTATCTGAGGTGCCGGACCGTTCCGGCCCACTTTAACCCCTATATGTATTTATGCATTATATATATATATATATATATATATATATATATATATATATATATATATATATATATATATATATATATATATGTTGTAAGCTACCTAATCATAAACATGGGCAGGGTTAGTTCACCCAAAATGGATATTATACTCACCCACACAAAGTTCAGTTTTGGTGGCCAGTGACTTCCATATGGATCAAAACAACAACAACAAACAAACATAAATATTAATATATAAATAATATAGTGAATGACATGAGGTTGTGACGAGTGACAAATGAGTGGGTGAACTACCCCTTTAACCCCTCTTCACCCAAAAACAAAAATTCTGTCATCAGTTACTCATCCTCATGAGTCATGCGCATTCAAACCATTTAATTCCCTTCTTCCTGACTGATTGTCTGAAATACAGCACAAATTAATGGATCTATCAATCTTTAACATAATAGTAGGCCTATTTTATTTAATATGCCCAATTGAAATTGATGAGCTACAGCAGGCTAAGTGAAACGACTTTATTTTTGTCGATTTCTCACATTAAACCCTCATACAGTCTTTGTAAGACTCTGTTGTGTCCTCTGAGCTTGACAGCTGTGGTCACCACCCTCGGTCCGCGTATTAAATGAGCAGCCTGGGGGATTGTAGCAAACTCCTTTTGTGTTGTACAAAAGTTGTGTAGTTTTCACTGAGAAACAAAACCTCACTGAAGCCCTCTCTGTGTAAAAATGTAGCTTTTCACACACAAACATGCTGCCCTCCTCCACCTCCCCATCTACATTCCTAGAGCAGAACAAAATGCTTTGCACGTCTTTAAAGAAACTCACTGTAAGTGCAGCTAAAAACACCCCACTGAAACAGAAAGGATCACGCATTTAAAAGTAGAGCATCACAGATCTTGACAGAATACTAGTTTTACTTCGACAGTATGACTACTACACTAGTCATAATGCTAGCATGTTGTTTACCAGTGTTGGTGGCAACACATTTCATATAGCGCAAGTTATACAATCAGATTACTTTTTTTCAAGTTACTTTTTCAAATAAGAAGTTACTTTGTTTTCCCATTCACTGACTGACAGCTTCTCTGTTCCTCATGTTGAGAGAAATCAGGAGTAGGCCTACATGCAGAAGGGTTGTGTGAATAATCTGATGATTATTGAAGCTTTAGACTAAAGGCCAGATTTACTAACAGCTTGCACCAGCACAAACTTACTTTTGGTGTTATACTGTCTATAAAGACAGTGAAAAAATTAGCGCTGAAAAGCTGTGGACAGTTATTTTTGCAGCTGACCTTATTGCATTATGCATTTGTAGGCGTTTCCCTTTCAGACGCAAAATTTATGGGAGATTATTTAAACGAATCACGCGAGGTGATTTACTAAGGTTTATAGTCACTTACTGGTATTTACACCATTATTTAACAAAAAGGGAGAGAGAAAAAAAACATCTTGCAGATACTAATTTGTGCCGCTCTTGGTAGATTGTGTTGGTCATTATGGCAATTATCTGTCTGTTATTTAATTTGCGTGTCGTTAGTAGATCACACGTTTGAATGATTGAATTTTCCACTCCTATTCACATGTTTTTAAATTACACTCTCACATTAATTTGTACAATTTGTTTAATAAATCTGGCCCTTAAAGGAGTAGTTCACAAAAAAAAACAAAACAACTTTTGCTGATAATTTACTCACCCCCATGTCATCCAAGATGTCCACGTCTTTCTTTCTTCAGTCGAAAATAAATTAAGGTTTTTGATGAAAACATTCCAGGATTTTTCTCCATATAATGGACTTCAAAGGGAACCAAACAGTTCAAGGTCCAAAAGACACTTTCAGTGCAAACTGTTCAAAGGGCTTTAAACGATTCCAGACGATGAATAAGGGTCTGATCAATCGAAACGATCGCTCATTTCAAACATAAATAAAGTATAAGTTTTATAAGCTCAAATGCTCGCCTTGCTCTGTTCTGTGATGCACGTTCGTGACTCTCCTGTTCGAACTCGTTCATCAAAATGAACAAATGTTTTCCCAAGTCAATTCGTTCATTTCGTTCGTTGAATGAACCAAATGACACGAAAAACGATTCGTTCATTTTGATAAACGAGTTTGCGCATCACAGAATAGAACAAGGCGAGCAACTACTCCTTTAATGGGCATGCAAAAACATGTCCTGTATTCCTCAAAATGGATAAAAAAACAGTGAACAGCAAATGCAGAATATTATGCAAACCTGCAAAAATACACTTATACTTTATTTATTAGCCAAGTTTTTTTTTTAGAACGTTCTATTCTTCTGCGGTGTTCTGCCCTACTGCACAGTCTTTCGCATTTGCACTCTTGGCAGTTAATGTGCGAAAATTTCGGATGCAAATTTCGGTCTCAAGGGCTTTGAGTCTGAAATTTGCATCCAAAATTTTCACACGTTAAAAAATAAATATGACCTTAAGTTTTGTCAACCACGCTTGCACACTGCCTCCAAAACATCATGCGTTTTTCACATCTGTAGCAAGCAGATTGAATGGTGTTTGGACAATTCAGAGCCACCAAATCACAAATATGAAATTTTCGGAGTCAGTGTGCAATGGCCTTAATGCTACACAAGTTTATAACCTGCCACATGAAAATTCCACTAGATAGATATAACACTAGACTGTGCGGAGAAGTTTAACACCATTAAACATTTTTAAATGAAACCAGTTGTCACAGTTACGGTAACCCTGGTGAGACCAAATGACTCATCAGACGTTAAAAATCATGATTGATAAATGTAATTCAGGGTTTGTACGCCAAAATGGAAATATAAAAGGAATACATTGTGGGATCTTTATCTTTAGGAAAAAATAATAATTAAAATTATATATATATATATATATATATATATATAAAAAAAATAAAATAATATTACAAATAATAAAGGTCAACCGGTATTATGTGAATACAGAAAATCCACATACTACAAACTGCAAAAACAGTAAGAGCAGAACGTTAGTATGCAATTCTGAACACACTCAGCGAAAAAAAAAAAAAAAAACACACCAGACCACTGGATTAAAAAACAAACAAACAAAAGTGTTTATTATTTTTGTCCTGTCTGCAACCCAGGAGCACATCTCTCAGGTCAAAGGTCATAGCGCTGCACTGGGTAATGGGTCCCAGCGGGTGTGGGATCAGGGCTGGGTGGGAGCAGGTGACAGAGTGAGACACACACACACACACACGCACACAATCAAATTAATTTCTGAAACAACTCACTACAAACCAGTATCAGTCCTTTTAACACACCACAACATAAAACAAGTGATGCGGTGAAGTTCAAACAGCCAAAGAAAGCGGCAGAGAAGAGGTGTGTGTGTGAATGATACACATTGTTCAAATAAAGATAGCTAAACTGAACAGTACAAAGTATGTTGGAGAATTTCAATCATACGGCATAGAAAAAGAAAAAAAAAATCCAGCAACAATAATTTCTTAATACGGTAGAGAGAAGAAAAAATCATGGACAATTTCATTAAAACTATCTCATTATTGTTCAAAGAGAGAGAGAGAGAGAGAGAGAGAGAGAGAGAGAGAGAGAGAGAGAGAGAGAGAGAGAGAGAGAGAGAGAGAGAGAGAGAGAGAGAGAGAGAGAGAGAGAGATGTAGTGTGAAGTAAACAACTGGAACTAAAAAAAAAATTAAATCCAGAAAAAATTAAAAAAGGTCCAAAAAATGTATTTCATAACAGAGGCAGCTTAGTCATGTTTCCCACTGTTCTTCTGTCACCGTTTATGAACTATTCCATAACGTCAACCGTCATCCATGTCTAAGGAACATTTCAGAGAAAGAATGCCAATCACATTGTAATTTACCATGGTCCAAGTCCTCATAGGTAAAGGTTGGTGACTTGTCAAGATGCATCCATCAGTGATGTTTACGAGCGTCCAGGCACTCTTCCACTTCATTCGATTAGGAACATTTCCCACTTCAACACCTTTGTGCCAAGTTCAATTGGCTGGTTACGACCACACAAGATCTTCTGAAGCTTCTCTGCCCGTGCCATGACGACAAACCAGCCCCAAAACTTCACAGTTTGAGCCAAAATAACACTCCTCCAATCATGTAAACACTTAATCAACAACTTTTGTCTGCATCGCGTCTCTTTAATGTGGCAGATCTCAGAGCTTTTTCACAACCCAAAGTGCTAACACCTGATATTAAAGGCTCAGAACGTACATAAACTACCCCGGATCAGCTCATCTGTCACAACCAGCATTTCTCAAATGTCAAAAGTGTAGCCTGTGTTGTGCTTCAAAGACACCTTACAAAAATATTCTGTTCAACGAAGAGTTCCTCGCAACGCAAGCCTTCCTCTACCTCAGCATCCAATGCAAAAACACCAAAGGAAATGGCGATAGCTTCTTAATGAAGCCAAACCTGCAGCCAACTCCTCCATTACCATTTATTCATGTCTATTTGGTTTATTATTGTTGGTCGTTGCAGCACTTTGACACTCTGGAAGAAGTTTCTTGCGCTCATCATCCAAGCAAAGTTGGATTTGTGGATTCATTTATTGCCCAAGATCTTCTACTCTCAAGAGGGTTTGAGACTCTGAATCTTCGTTTGACGTTCCACACAAATGGAAACAGTAGAGCTGAGCTTGGAGAAATAAACCAGTCCATGGAAAGCAGAAGAACGGGATCTAGTCACCATGAACTTGAAAGATAAAGACGGACACATTTAAAGGGTTAGTTCACCCAAAAAATGAAAATTCTGTCAGTATTTACTCACCCTCATGTTGTTCCAACCCCGTAAGATCTTCGTTCATCTTCGGAACACAAATTAAGATATTTAAGATATTAAGATCGCTCCTGCATACTAGTCCATAGGCTTCTTGAGGGAATGGCACTTGCTGGCATCGAAAAGTCATTAAAGACATCGTTAAAATAGTCCAAGTGACTACAGTGGCTCAATTTTAACTTTATCAAACGACGAGAATACTTTTTGTGCGCAAAAAACAACAAAAATAACGACTTTATTTCAACTATTCGTTTGTTTCTCTCTCTGTCTCGAGTCAGGTTACTAGTTTAATAGTGTGCTTATGTTATTGTACGTCACACGCATCACACACATGACCAGTGTCGGCCAATAGTGAGCCTACGTGTGACGTAGCTTTACGCAATCACACTACTTTAACTGACTACAGGCCCATGGAGAAGGAAGTGAATAGTTGAAATAAAGTCGTTATTTTTGTTGTTTTTTGCGCACAAAAAGTGTTCTCGTCGTTTGATAAAGTTAAAATTGAGCCCCTGTAGTCACTTGGACTATTTTAACAATGTCTTTAATGACTTTTCGAGGACATCAAGTCATTCCCTCAAGAAGCCTATGGACTAGTATGCAGGTGCGATCTTATTATCTTAAATATCTTAATTTGTGTATCGAAGATGAAAGAAGATCTTACAAGGTTGGAACAACACGAGGGTGAGTAAATACTGACAGAATTTTCATTTTTGGGTGAACTAACCCTTTAATGAAACATCCTGAGACAACGCTCCGTAAACGTTAATCATTTGTTGTACTCTTGTTCCCCATTTAAACTGATAACGCTGTTCTCTAGCTGAGCAAACAAGAACCTTAATGGCTCAAAAAGAAGAAGCAAAAACTGTCGAGCTGGCGTAACTCTCGAAATGTAACATGTTAATGTAACAGACAATTAAAATAGTCTAGACATGTGCAACTATCCCAGTAATACTGAAATAAAATAATCAAATAAAACCACATCACAACACAAGTGCCTTGTCTCCAGCTCCGTCTCCCAACCAATCACAACATCCCATTGGGAAACCACTGCTTCACTGGGAAAAAAAACCTAAACATAATAGGACTAAATACAAGTTGAGATGTAAACCTCTGCGTCCACTAACATTCACAGCTTGAAAAGTGTGTATATGTGCGGCGTGTTCTCATAGTCGACTCTTACTGTGAATCCAGAATCGAATTAGGTGTAAACCGGTACTTATTGCTGATGTTCTGAAGCTGGACGAGGCTTCAAACATCTTCATTTCTCAATCTTTTCTTCCTACACACCTTCTAGCAAAAACAAACACAATATTTGTGTGGATGTGAGCTAAAAAAAAGGGCTACAGAATCCGTAAAAAAGAATAGAAACATTCAGAAGAATTGAGTCTGGAATTCATTGAGTATCGGAGCCCTTTCTGGTTGCGTCTCGATAAACGAGAGTCTTCCATTTCCTGCAGTTAAACCTGCTTCTGGAAAGTCTCGTCATGCTTGCATGAGCCTAATTCAAGTGTGCGCTCACACAATCGACTTTTCTGCGAATGTGTTTTGGGGTCGGAGAGTTTCCTGGGTGTGTTTTGTCAAAGGAGGAGAAGCGCCGATTAGACTCACAACCAGTTAATACATAAAACACAAGCAAAACACACAAGGTAAAGAAGGTGTAAACAAACTCCAGAGGTCCGTGAAGAGGTCCAAGATCCTCATTTGCTGGGAATCAGATGAATGATATAGGAAGTGTAAATAAAATGTAAAAGGAGTGAGAGCAGTGGAGGGGACACCGTTGCTCGTTCACACACACACACACACACACACACACACATTCACTCACACTCTGCTTGTTAAGGCAGTGGTGCTCGAGGAGTTTGCTGTGGGGTTCAGGCTGGGTGATGGCAGTGGGAAAGCTCCATCGCAACACAGAAACACGAGTCATTTGCTCTTTTATTCATCTCAGGTCTCTCCTCCATTCCCAGCGTTCCTCATACTCTTCTGCTCTCCTGTCATCCAGCCGCTCACCGACTCTCCATGTCTTTGATTCGGCATGGTCTCATTTATTCGAAGGACATAAGATTCGCCGGGACCTGGAATGGAAAAAGAGGATGTGACTAGGGCTGAAACGATTAGTCGACAATGTTGACAATAAAAAATTGTCGACAAATACAGGGGTTGGACAATGAAACTGAAACACCTGGTCTTACAACACAATCATTTATTAGGATGGTGAGGGCCTCATTTTGCATCCAAATAAAGCACCAATTCATCTTGGGAATGACAGCTCGAAGTCCTTCACAGTGACCAGAGGGATTATGAGCCGTTCCTCTTCCAGAACAGTGTCCAGGTCACCATATGATGCTGGTGGAGGAAAACGTTTTCTGACACCTCAATAATATTCAGATCTGGTGACTGTGCAGACCATGGGAGATGTTTAACGTCACTTTCATCTTCATTAAACCCTTCTGTCACAAGTCTTGTGTGTGTTGGTGCATGATCATGCGGATGCGCGGTTTGAGCATCAGGTGCTCATGATCCTACAGCTCATGATTTTTGACGTGTGTCCATCAAACACAGTCAGGATTGTCACGATATAGCAGCGCAAACCATCACTGATCCACCCGTGCTTCACTCTGAAGATTGGCCACCAGGCATATACAGTAGATGTGAAACCTCCAACATTGACCAGTGTTTCAGTTTCATTGTCCAACCCCTGACATGTTGTTGAGTTGTCGTTTAATCTCACGTGACCTAATACAAGGGTGTGCAATATCACGATTTGACCGCTACTGCACTAGAGTGTAATGCAGCCCTTTACAAATGCTATTGCGGTAAAAGTAAAAACAGCGCAAATTATGACGGAATGCAAACATATCTGATCTAGAAATAAAAGTTTGTGTTTACATAATATATGTGGGTGCACTGTGTATATATATATATATATATATACACATACACACTACCGGTCAAAAATTTTAGATTGGTAAGATTTTTTATGTTTTTAAATGAAATCTCTTCTGCTCACCAAGGCTGATTTATTTGATGAAAAAAAAAAAGACAAACAGTAATATTGTGAAATATTATGACAAATTTAAAATGACTGTTTTCTATTTTAACATATTTTACAATGTAATTTGAAAGCTGAGTTTTCAACATCATTACTGTTGCTGATTACACATCAGTTTTCAGTGTCAAATGATCTTTCAGAAATCATTCTAATTAGCTGATTTTATGCTCAAAAAACATAAATTATTATTTTTAATGTTGAAAACAGTCGTTTACCCCCCCCCCAAAAAAATTATATGATGAATAGAAAGTTCAAAAGAGCAGCATTTACTTAAAATATAATCTTTTCTATCATTATAAATGTCTTTACTGTAACTTTTGATCCATTTAACTCATTCATGATGAATAGAAGTATTTTCTAATTTCTTTCCCCCAAAAATAAAAAATAAATTCTTACTGACCCCCAAACTTTTGAATGGTAGTGATTAATGTTACAAAAGCTTCTCAGCTTTCCATTTCCATTTCAGATCAATTCTGTTCTTTTGAACTTTCTATTCATCAAAGAATCCTGAAATAAAAATGTAAAAAAAAAAAAACTGTTTTCAACATGGATAATAATCATAAATGTTTCTCGAGCATCATATTATAATAATTTCTGTAGGATTACACTTCACTATATATATATTCACATAGAAAACAGCTGTTTTAAATTGTAATAATGTTTCACAATATTACTGTTTTTTTTGTATTTTTTATCAAATAATTGCAGCCTTGGTGAGCAGAAGAGACTTCTTTTAAAAACATAAAAAATCGTACCGTTCTAAAACTTTTGACCGGTAGTGTGTATATACATGCATGTATATTTAAGAAAAAGAATATTATTTATATATAAAATATTTATTTATATATAATATAAATTATATATAAATCTATATATAGTATATACATGAAAATATTTCTTAAATATATACAAGCATGTGTGTGTATTTATATATATATATATATATATATATATATATATATATATATAAAATTATACACAGTGCACCCATATTATGTAAACACAAACTTTTATTTTGGATGCGATTAATCGCGATTGATCGTTTGACAGCCCTAATGTATTTTGTGAAAATGTGTACACATTTAAGTTTAATGCGGTACCTCTAACTGAATATGTTCATTTAAAGACCCTTACCGTTTTTTTTTTGTTTTTTTTGCCATAAAGATATGGTGCAAATTGAATTGCATTTGATAATTATAGAAATTAACATTTAATAGTTATAGGCCCATATAAAAAAAACCAAAAAACCCCAAAACATAACCTAAATGCCTTCAGTGTTGTTTGCTTATTTCTGTAGTTCTAGTTTGCGATGCAGTTAGACCGTTTAAATAAAGCGTAGCTGGACTGTAGTTTCACTATTTTAAATCATGATTAGCTTTCAAACAAGCTTCTTCAACACTGCACTTGTCATGATATCAAGCACTAGAGGGCAGTGCCATTGCTCAGTTCAATAAAGACCTAAACACCTGCGGACAGAACACGTCCAGTCTGACCCGTGTATTTGGGAACAAGAGTTTTCAAAAGGCCATTATGTGAAATGTTTTTAATTTAATAGATCCCACTGAAACACTGTCAGTGATTTGCTGCTTCAAAACAGAAGGTTAGAGCAAAATGTTCGCATATTTATTGAACCCAAAGGATTCGAACACACAATAGCATCTCCTGAGGAGCAATTAACATCCTCCATTTAGCTTGAAAATGTAGCTTTCGCATGGAAACGCTCTGAACATTAAGTGCACACTGAAGGCCACTAAATTGCTCATAGCATTTTCTCTACAATAGAGACTGAGCTAAATAACCCTCTGAGCTGAACAAGTACACACACACACACACACACACACCTGTTGCCTGTTGCTTTGACAAGCTGCACTCAAGTGTTTGAACCACAGCAGAGCGTTCATTCTGTTCCCTGCCTGGAACTTATACGAGTTTCCTGTGGGCACATAAATGAATAAAATCAACAAAATGAGCATATCATAATACATAGCTACACTGTAAATCTTTTGTCACAATATTGCATCCATATATCATAGTCTGGACAGTGATTGTGATCGGCCGTCTCACCATGCTCCGAGTCGGTCAGCAGGAAGATGTCGGGATGCTCCGGGTCGTCTGCCATCATGGCCATCAAGCCCAAAACAGAAACACTTTTGCTGGCGGTGGACTTGAACTGTAAAAATTAGTTCAAATATTTAATAAAAAAAGAAATATATGTATTATAAACATTTAGTTACAAATTATGCGAATGGAATTACAATTTGTATAGAAATTAATCCAAATCATTTGAAACATTTTTTATAACATTATTATAAATTTTATTAAAAACTGAAAAATGCAGTCAAAATATTAAAATGTTTCTAAACTATTTTCTTCCAATTTAATATAACATTTTTAATTACATAATGTTTTTCCCGTTTGTATTTAAATTATTTATTAATTAATTAATAATTAATTAATTTATTATAATTAATTGAACTTGATTGATTTTATAAATTTGTTATAGATTGTAATTCCATTAATAAAATTTGTAATATATATATATATATATATATATATATATATATATATATAAAATAGAAATGAAATATATTTATATAATATTACATTATTGGAATTACAATTTGTACAGAAATTTATTACATTTGAAATGCTATTATTATTAAAAACGGAAAATTAGTCAAGAGACCAAAATGCTACTAATCAATTTATTTCAATGTAATATAAATATTTTAATTACAAATAATGTGTATACGAATTTCAATCTGTATACAAATTAATTTATTAAAAAAATATTATTATTATTATTATATAATTTAATTAATTTGAAAAATTACCAAATGTCATTCTTTTTATATGAATATACATGCATACAGTCGTGTGCACAATCCTGTATTGCAAGTGTCTGTGTAAACAAGTAGGCCTGTTACTGTGTGTGTATTAGATAGCGACATGTGCTTCTCATTAATCTTGATTATAATGTGTGATAGCTGGGCTTGCACTGATGATGTCATCCATCTGATTATCCAATGACTGCAAACATCTGTCCTCACTCGGCACTGAAGTGTCTTCAGTCATCAGATATGCTGTTCACTCTTCCTCCCTTCTCTACACCTCCAAGGCTTTCTGTCTGATTCAGTCCATTGAGCACTCACATGATCCCTATCTCTCCCAACCTCTCCTGCTGGATAGTATTAGAATAAGCACTCTCCCATCAGTGTCATCCTGCAGTGATTAAATGATGACGCATCAGGCTGCAGGAAAGAGTGATGCTTCCTTTCATCCTTTCATCCCGATCAGCTTCAGATGGACCACCTTGGACTAAGGATTTTGTATGCTAAACGGTTCTAACCTCATAGACAAACCCTTGTGAAAGCAGAGGATCCCAACATTGATATTAATAATAAATGTTTCTTGAGCAGCAAATCATCACATTAGAATGATTTCCGAAGGAACATTGACATTGTATTAACATAAAAAACAGTTAACTTTAATAATAATTTACAATATTACTCTCATTGGTAAATTCATCTCTTCATTCAAAAACAAACAAAATCCTTGTCAAACCCAAACTCTGAATGGAATAATCATACTTAATAAAAAAAAAGTTACTACTAACATCAAATAATATTTTATAAATGCGTTTTAATTCAATTTTGTTCAATGAAAACAAGCAAAAAGACCAGATAGTCCTAAAATAGACCAGTTTCTTTAAACTCCTTCAATTCTTTGCCAGAATAAGCAACAACAAGGTTTGTGAGAGTAAAGTGAAAGTGGGGAAACACTCACATGCTTCCTCTCTGTGGCCTTGAGGGACTTGGCAGTGTAATAGTAGAGCTGAGTTCCACAAAGAGCCACCCAATACTTAGTCCACGCTGCCACCTACAGACAAGAAAACACACTGAAGCACATGTCCACCCAGCTAGTGCAGAGAAATCAATGCAAATATTGACCATAGATACTGCATTCATCAACCACTCAAATTGGTTCAGTTACAAAATACAGTAATTGGTTAAATTAAATTCCACTACCACACATGTAAACAGCTTCGAAGTGTGCTTTTTCAAGATTGAAACATTGGTTACGCTTTATTTTAAGGTGTCTTTGCTACAGTATTTAAGGACTGAGTAATAATAACTAACAACATGTACTAACTAGGGTTAGGAATAGGGTTTGGTTTAGTTGCATATAGTTATGCATAATGTACTGTTTTTACTACAAGTAACATATGCAACAAGAACACTGTAAAATAAAGTGTCACCACTTTTTTTAAGTCCCCACTAAGACTAATACATCAATAACAGCATTCCTGAGCAAGCAAAAAACATAATGTGAGGCCAAGAAGTAATCTGTACATATTAATCAAGATTAACGGAATGATATATGGTAATTATATGCTTATGTATGGTAATTATATATGGTAATTATACGCTTATGCAAGAAACCATGTAGTAATCCAACATGTCTAATGCATATACGAGTAAAAGGTCTAGAAAGACAGTAGACGGAGAGAGGCAGATTTCATGTCAGATCAAATATGTGCAGGAGATGTGGCTTTTTAAAGGCCTCTCAGCTCCCATTACTGGACTTTAACACAGTATCTTTTACTGCCTTGGCTCCCTTCACTCTCTCTCTCTCTAAAAAAGAGCAGATAAAGATAAAAGAGCAGATTGAGAGGAGATTATGAGGAGAGGGCAAGAGGGGAAGAGACAAAACGGCAGAGAAAAGCACTTTGAGCAGAGGATCCCAACTGCTTTTGATATTACTCTGGACATCAAGCCGTGACCAAACAAAACCCAATTCTTATTTCAAGACTTTTGAAAGTCTGTTATAATATAATATATGCAGAAATTAATGGCAATTGTATAATATTGTCATGAAAATACAAAAAAATCTAACTTGCCAAATGTCAGGTATCAAAATAAAGTAAATGAAAAGCCTTTTACGTCAACAATAAAAAGATATGGTGAGCAATTTCTCCTTTTTAAAAGATAATGATTCAATTGATTTGGTTTGCTAAAAAAAAAAAAAAAAAAAAAAAAAAAACCTTTTTAGTTGGAAATTTTGCAAAAGAAAGAAAGAGATGGTGTGTGATATCACAGGGAGACAGGAGACGGGTTAAGTGTTGCTCTCACCGTGGGTTTCTTGCCTTCCTTGAGGACTGTTTTCCTGCGTAAGACCCCCTGAACTGTGACGGCTCCAGGGTAAAGATGCACCGCCAGCTCCTCTGACTCAGCAGAGCTACACACACACACACACACGTTTAATTGACACACAGGGACATGTAACAGACTTTTTAAAAAGACAAATCAAATTATAAATCACACAAGAGATGCATATTAAAAGCCACAATGTGAAAGTGAAGAAAGTGAGAGTGTTTGAGGGAAAGAGAGAAAATGAGTGAACTGTGAAAAACATTATATTGACTGTTATCTTTCTTAAAGCGATAGTTCACCACAGTTCAGTATATCAACTTTAATATATAATCTGTTCCTCACATAAACCTATTGTGTGACTTCAGAGCTAGAATACGTTTTTTTTTCTTCAGAATCTTTTCTCTTTTTTGCAACTAAGGAAATTTGACAGGTTTGGATTTTAGGTGAACTGTTTGTTTACTTCTGTTATATGTTTTCTGCGCTACTACATTATGCCAAAAGCAATCTCTTCACAAGTACAGAAATAAGACTCTACCGCCTACAAATGTTGTGTCTACAGACATTGAAAGAGCCACAAAACATTCCTTGGTAACACTTTACAATAAGGTTCATTAGTTAACATTAGTAAATGCATTAACTAACATAAACTAACGATGAGCAATGCATTAGTTACAGTGTTTATTCATCTTTGTTAATGTTAGTTAATACAAATACAGCTCTTCATTGTGCGTTCATGTTAGTTCACAGTGCATTAACTAATGTTAACTAATACAACCTTTGATTTTAATAATGCATTAGTAAATGTTGGACTTAATATTAACTAAGATTAATAAAGGCTGAAGAATTATTGTTCATTCTTAGTACATGTTAACTAATGTTAACTAAGGAACCTTATTGTAAAGTGCTACCCATTCCTTTATTATTCATTTCTAAATCTAAAAAAAAATAAAAAAAATTGTCTTTGTTTAATTTGATTTAATACGTAGGCCGCAATATTGGAAGATCTTTATAAAATAAATAAAAAACACTTGTAACATTAACACTACTGTATACTGACATACTGCTCATTAATACACATTTGTCCACGTAGGCCCCGCCCACACTACTGCGTTTTCGATTAAAAACGGAGAATTAAAACGAATACGATCTCCGTCCACACCAGCGTTTTATCTGCGTATTAGAATTGATCTCCGTCCACATTAAAACGACTGAAAACGCGGATCACGTGACCATTCACCAACACTGGGCATGAGAGTGCCGGTGTAAACAGAGGCTGACGAATCAGGGAAGGACACGTCATGACAGATGACACCCAATTATAGAGTCGAGCGAGAGCCTCTGCGTCAGTGTTTCTAAAGTCTTCGGTTTTGTCCCGTCTACACTAAAACGCCCTCCGGAGATTCAAAACGGAGCTGCAGCGTTTCGTAAATTCTCCGTTTTTTCTGTTTTAGTCTGGACAGGAGGTGCAAACGTAGCAAAAAGGTCTCCGTTTTTAAACGAAAACGCAGTAGAGTGTGGACGGGGCCTTAGAGAAGATTATAATGACCATTTTCTACTCTGATACTTATACTTTAAACAGGCTTTCTTGGCTACTGCACCTTTACATTTATTCATGTAGCTGATGGTTTTACCCAAAGCAACTTACAATTGCTATATATGTCAGAGGTCGCACGCCTCTGGAGCAACTAGGGGTTAAGTGTCTTGCTCAGGGACACATTTGGTGTCTCACAGTGGATTCGAACCGGGGTCTCTCACACCAAAGGCATGTGTCTTACCATCACCACATCTAATGCAGATTAGCTTTGTTATGACTGGCTGAACACCCTAAAAATAACTAGTGTTGATATGCAAAAGTCACTGGTCATCTGTTAACCATGAGTAACATATGTCCTTCATTACTGAATTAACTTATCGAAGTTATTTTTAAAAGCTTTTTCACAGCAGTGTTTTAAAAGGGATGGATTTACAGACACAGCCTCTCTGCAAGGGTTTTATCATGCTGACGTTGAGTCTTCATAATTCACCCTTTATAAAGCACCACTGGGGCCATCAAAGCACTGTTTGTGCAACAAATTCACCACATTCAACAGTACATTTCAAGACGACTGCTGTCAGACTTCGAATCGTCTGCTTTAAATCCGTTATTATTCACATCCTTTTAAGGTCTGCATCTGAGGCTCCTGCACTTCAACTCTTCTACACACATTTTGAAAAACCTACTGTACACCTTTTTGAACACAAGAACACATCTTATGTAAACGGCCCCCAAGAACTGCACAAGATGGACCCTAATTATTCAGCGCTTGACCCCGTTTACTCGTTTCACTGTGAACAATTCATCTGTACATCAATTTTTCAACCTTTTAATCAAAATGTCTATTGGCTCTATTCCGGTACGAGTAAACACCCAATCACAATGTGCGTGGAAACAAACTGAACTATCAGAACAAAGAAGAATTCCAGCAACACTTGTGGTGAACTTTTAATGGTTTCTGAATGGTTTTCCTATTCCCTTTCTTTCATAGTATTGAAAAGATAAAGTAGAGCACAAGAGAAGATAACTGATTACACAAGGAAGAAGAGAGAGGCTTTTGGACTTGCTTAAAGAGTTTGGAGTGTATTGTGTGACTGTTTTTTTTTTAATTGGAAGTTGTTGCCTTGATGCTTGTTGACTGAATCCATTATGGCAGGAGAATGTGAAAGATATGTCAATTTGACAAGGATGTTTTCTGATTGGTTGATTGTCTGATCTTGACAATAAACCTTTTTAACAAATTACTTTCTAAAATGGAGTGTGATGTTATAAGTGGAACTTGTCAGCTGTGGCTTACATTCCCTTTGTTTCCCAACTCGTATTGAGTCATTTGGAGATGTTTTTTAAAGAAATGTTCATGTATTGTGTTTTTTGTATACCCTGAGGAAGCTGAAACGCGCTTTAAAAAAACATTAAGTTCAGTACGTTTCACAAGTCTAAAGCACTCACAACAGCCGATGGAGAAAAGCAAGTCATTTTATTCAGCTTCATTTGATAGTAATTCAGTAGTTGCAAGTCAGTCGCGACTTCTATTTTGTGTTGACATTAAGCTGTTATAAAATCCCATATCCAGTGGGAGTGGGGACTAGTTTCATGTCCCATTTTTGCAGTTTAAAGGTGTGGTCACATTGACAAAAAAACTTTCATTGGTAATAGTGTAGTGATCTAGTGTAGTGACTCAAAAAGAAGTCACTTTCAAACCAAGCAGCTTTTTATTGGTCAACGTGGCAAATTTGCATGACTAGCTGAACCCAACGCAACAATTTTTATTGGAAATCTTTAGTATTCGTATCTTTCGTAAACTGGCTGTATTGTACAGCTGGAACGATGTGTCGATGTAATTTATTACGCCAGTTACCCATTCTGGTAACACTTTATTTGAAGGGGTGTGCATAAGACTGACATGACACTGTCATAAACATGACATAACACCTGTCATGAACATGAAGGAGTCTTTATGAATGTTTATGACTGTTGTCATTAAGTGTCATTCGGTAAATTATGACACTTTTAATGCAAAGTTGACATTGTTTAAAATGTCTTTGTTTTGACAACTTGACATTAACCAAGAAATCATAACTAGTCCAACGTGTTCCACTTTACTTGAGGTAGGGGGAAATATTAATGACACTGTTGTTAAAGCATCTGACAGTGTAATAACCCTTAATGACATCTTTATAACTAGAAGAATGTGTTCCACTTTACTTGGGGACAAGTAAAATATTCATGACACAGTTATAATGGTGTCATGACGGCCAAAGTCAAAACCAACCACATATGACAGAGTAATGCAATGTTAACGCAAAGCTAAATAACTTCTTTAAGTTTGATAATTAAACCTGTTATGACATATTTGTGACAGGTTATGATTTCTTGGTTAATGTCAAGATGTCATAACAAAGACATTTTTATCTTTGTTAATGTCATGTTGTCATAAGACATTTTAAACAATGTCAACTTTGCATTAGAAGTGTCATAATTTACCGAATGACGCTTAATGACAAGAGTCATAAACATTCATAAAGACTTCTTCATGTTCATGACAGGTGTTATGTCATGTTTATGACAGTGTCATGTCAGTCTTATGCACACCCCTTCAAATAAAGTGTTACCCACATTCTTTTTGATCTTTCCCTGTCACAAAACAGAGCCAAGTGACTATTTTTTTTACGACCACTTAGCATGCTCGGATCATGACCTCAATTTTTTTTTTATTCACATACCTAATGGCATAAAAGTCACCAAGTTTCATAACATTCCAATGATTAGAAATTCAAAACAGAAAATTTTCCAGTCATAAATGACCGAAGACCGTCTGAGGGTTAAAACGTGTTTTCTTCGACCCGTTCACAAGAAGTATTCATGTGGCCGAATGCGGTTAAATAGCCACACTTAATGGGAAATGTACCGTTTTGAAAAAGCACACCAAAACATTTGATTCCAACCTCGCTATGTTGTGGAAAAACACACAGATAATGATTGAAATCACTGTTACCGTTCATGTCCTTCCCTCTGCACTCCCGTGAAAATTATGCAGAGTGTGAGGATATGAGAAGGATGGGGCTTAGACGAAATTGCCACTTTTTGACGAAATTGCGAAATTAACCACTTGTTATCGGATCACTGAAAACACATCTAAATACAAAGATGTACAAAGGACATTTTCCCACTTGCAATCGGCGATATTAAAGCACAGGTGAGAGGAGGTGTGTGTGTTTGGAGAAAGCAGGAGCAATCAGAAGAGAAGCTTCAGTGGCTTTTGATTAACAGCAACAAGCCACGACTGCATAAGAGTCAACAGCACACGTGTGATTCAGAAAAAGCCCACCACCTGATTCCACAGCAAGGACACACACACTGTGACAGCGATAGTTCCCCGGTCGTTCAGGGTAAGTCAGACAGAAAGAGACCCTGGCGGGGGTTGAGTTACCTGCTGGACCTGAGCGCTCCTCTGCAGGAGATGCGGCCCACTCTGCTGACTGGGCCCAGAGAGTGGTAGAATCGAGTCCTGTAGAGTGTCAGTCATAGCGGGGCAGTGGTCAGTCACGGCCCTCACACACAACACACACTACAGGCTGTGCTAGAGCTCTGAAGCCTGAACTCTTCTGAGTCTCCTTCTATGGTCTAACATGTCTAGACGAGCGGTTAGCATACAACAGATTTGCATTAACGGTCAACCGATGATACTTAGAAAGTAGCTAGGCCAGTGACTAATATAGGACCAGATTTACTAAACAGGGCAAATTAGCGTGAGAGCACCATTTAAAAACAGTGCAAATGGGAGTGGGAAGTTCAGCGCATGATCTACTGAGGACACTCAAATGAACCCTTTTACACATAAGTTTAAAATATTCTAACTGACCGGAACACAAATTAAGATATTTAAGATATTAAGATCGCTCCTGCATACTAGTCCATAGGCTTCTTGAGGGAATGACACTTGCTGGCATCGAAAAGTCATTAAAGATATCGTTAAAATAGTCCAAGTGACTACAGCGGCTCAATTTTAACTTTATCAAATGACGAGAACACTTTTTGTGCGCAAAAACAAACAAAAAATAACGACTTTATTTCAACTATTCACTTCCTTCTCTATGGGCCTGTAGTCAGTTAACGTAGTATGATTGCGTAGAGCTACGTCACACGTAGGCTCACTATTGGCCGACGCTGGTCATGTGTGTGATGCGTGTGACGTACAATAACAGAAGCTTATGCTATTAAACTAGTAACCTGACTCCAGGCAGAGAGAGAAATAAACGAATAGTTGAAATAAAGCCGTTATTTTTGTTGTTTTTTTGCACACAAAAACTGTTCTCGTCGTTTGATAAAGTTAAAGCCCGGAACACACCAAGCCGACGGTCGGCCGTCTGGCAGATTTTGTGCGTCGGCCAACTAAGTTTCCTCGGTGTGATACGAACGGTTCTGTGCCGTTGGATAAAATTAGTCCTCGTCAGCTTTTTTTCGCCCGATTCGACATATTGAATCGGCGTCGGGCCGTTAGGGAAAGAGAGAACTCTGATTGGCTGTTCAGCTCAGTGAAAGAGTCACTGCATGAGAATAAAAGCAAAACAGCAAGCAAAGAAGTCAAAACGGTAAAGATAGAAGGCTGTTCTTATGTAACGTCTTCTTACCTGAGTGTTCCTTGGCGAATATTTCAATATTAACATGAGTGGAGTGGAATAAAGAAAGTGTTTAGCAGGATTGATATTCGCAACGGTAAGCACGCGCTGCTTTGTTTACGTTATGTGTATCTGCAGCCGCAGCGTCGGTTTTCCTTTTTGAATGACGAATATAGACTAATATATCTGCAGAAATAGACAGTTGGCTCATTATACGCAGGCGCAGAACGCACATTCTAGCTGACAGTCGGCTGTAGTTCTCTCGGTGTGTTCAAGTGCAGCTTTTTACCTCGACGAGAGGGGGCGACAACACAGTTGGCTTTCATCAGCGCTAGTTCGTTGGCGTCTTCTTGGTGTGTTCCGGGCTTAAGATTGAGCCACTGTAGTCACTTGGACTATTTTAACGATGTTTTTAATGACTTTTCGAGGCTAGCAAATCTCATTCCCTCAAGAAGCCTATGGACTAGTATGCAGGAGTGATCTTAATATCTTAATTTGTGTTTTCGAAGATGAACGAAGGTCTTACAGGGTTGGAACAACATGAGGGTGAGTAAATACTGACAGAATTTTCATTTTTGGGTGAACTAACCCTTTAACCATCCACAACGCTATCATTAGAATTCGAAATTGACACAAAGCCAATCAAACAGGGTTGCCCAATAATGTCGATAATCTCAAAATGGCCAAATTAATAAATGATTTTTTATCTTCCTATTTGTAAATATAAACCCAGACTATCCTTTAAGAACATAGAAGGAGACTTGGACATGCATTTAGGGTACAGCTAGGACCTCAGTGTACACCTGATGTAGAATGGCAGGCAACGGCCGTCACAAATGACTCTCTCATCCCTTGTTCCTGTTACAGGAAGTTTCTCTCATTAGCTAGCTCTAATAGAGGTAGAGCACTAATGAGGGAATATGATGATCATTTGGGGTCAAAGGAAAGCAGCAGCTGAGGGAAGCAGAACACACTCTTTTGTGCCACAAAGCACATGCTGCTCAAGTATGGGAAAGTATAAGTCTTAAAGCAGGTTTACGTCACAATCGAGATTGCCAATTCATTATAAATAATAAACCAATCAGCAACAACTGTAAACGATGTAAATGTAGAAGTAAATGATGATGAAGATGAGGGATAAAGAAGAAACATTCCCGGTGCGGGGGGTTGCGTCAGATTCCAGCATGTTCCATGAAGACATGCTGTGTCCACATGTACCCACGCATGTGGTCATGTATAGTATGTGTCACTGTGTTTGCAAGTATGAATATTTTAGGACTCACCTCTCAAAGGCAGGCCAAGACATCTCCTCACTGAGCTCTGAGCCTTCACTGCTTCCTGAAACAAGATCATGACATACTATGTTGATAAAAAAGAAACATCGCCCATGACCCAACAGCTTTCTGTGTGTGTGTGTGTGTTATACCCAGTGAAATGCCACTAGAAAGCGTTGAGCTCTCTGCCTGCCCTCGTGTGGGTGTGTGACTCTCCAGCACGCTGTCGTCCAGCAGATGTCTGGATCCGGCGTTAGGAAACGTTGCGCTTTTAAACTCCACCGTGTTTGTTTTGTGGATAAAACTGCAGCACACACAAGAAAAATAGAAGATCGAGACTTCCTAATCAACAGAAACCAGGAGATAATCACATATAGACCTTGTAGAAAATGCAGAGCAGTATATCTTTTATTTATTTGTTCTCTGTTCTCGCTTTCCCTGAGAATCAAGCCCATGACCTTGTCGTTGCAAGCGCCAATGCTCTTCAAGTTTGAGCTACAGGAAGCTTTATGCCACAGAGCACTTATTGCAAAGTGTACCATGTCACGGACAAAAAAACTGACAAAATACGCCACTTAATATCAGTAATATCATTCATAAATATGACTTGACAAACAAATAAAATCGTACAATTTAATATCGACAATGTCAATTTTGACAATCTGTTGAATTTATATTAATTTAACACCATTTCAAGTACAACTACCTTCTGAATTACCTTTAAAAACATGCAACATTCCTTAAAATTGTAACAAAAAGCATCTTATTTATATACTTTTTATCTGAGTAAATTTGATGTTTATTTAATATATATATATATATATATATATATATATATAAATATTGCTTGAGTATTACAAAAAGAAATAAACAAATACACAAATCAAAGTCATAAACAGTATTTAAACATCTAAAATGTCAGTTCATACATACAGCTTATACTCCTGAGGCCGACTAATTTTTATATTTTTTTGTTTCGTTTTTGAAATCACCTTTGTTTCATCTTTTCCGCCTCTAACTATTTTTTTCTTACTCGTGTAAAGTGTCAATTTTTTTTAAGACTGGAAAAGTGGAAACTGGTTAAACAGATAGACCACTGGTCTATGAAACAAAAGGATCTTGTTGGAAACTAACATTTGACTCCCCCCCTATTCCTTTGGTCTATGGCAGGGCTATTCAATTAATTTGGAATTGGGGCCAGTTCATAAAACTTAAGCAAAATGAGGGGCCGGAGAATATGAGTAATTATGGTAACAAATAAAGAAATTACAACAACATACTGAAGGATTCAATATGAAGAGTTCAGATGCAAAAGCCTCTAAGTGCCATTTGAAATTTTCTTCTAAAATGGCCATTTTTATCAAGCTTGTATATTTAAGTTCAGTAATTTCACTTAAATAGCAATAAAGATTATCTATTAATTGTCATTTAAGTGAAATTACTGAACTGAAATATACAAGCTTGATAAAAATGGTCATTTTAGAAGAAAATTTCAAATGGCATTTAGAGGCTTTTGCACCTGAACTCTTCATATATTCTATTTTGGAAATGCAGAACAACATATGCACATTGTGATGCACTAAGAGGCATTGTTACATTTAAATGGAAATACAATGTTGACTGGAAACATCAAATGTATCTCCACCAACAAAAATAAAACCAAAGTGCATAGTGTGGTACAGAATAGAATTAAAACAACGCAAGTGCTTGGTATTTTATCAAGGCAAATTATTTTAAATCACATTTCTAATACTCAGTTTAGGTGAGCCATATCAGTTGTTTAGAATTTCATTAATTTAACTAACAAACAACTTTAATTAACTTAAAGTTAAACTTTAAAAAACTTAAAGGGGTGCATACCGCCTCATACTACTCGAAATAATTTACAATTAACCCTAGTCCTGCGCTGTATGACACTACTCATATGTAATATCTACACTCAGTGGCGTAAATTTGTTTTAAAAAAAGTGATTTAATTTGCCATTTATTGAGGTCTAGTTCACGGCAAGAATGTTCACGTCAATAAATACATTGTTCCAGCTATTGGGTGGTGTGTACACAAATGGTCCAGTGGTAGAAGTTTTGCTAAGCATACAAGAGGGTTGGGGTTCTAATCCGCACTCGAATCGTTTTTTTTTTTTTTTTCGTTTTTTTTCCATCAAAACCGATTGTGTTTATCAGTGGTTGAATATCAGGCAGGGACAAGTTTGTGTGCATTTTGTTTATTAATTTCACCGTAACGAATAGACGAGTCACGAGCGTCTCCTCTCCACAACGGATTGAAGCGCGTGTCCGTCTGAAGACTGCGTGAGCAACAAGAGAACACATGTATCCGCACTACTGTTCGATGCGCGACAAACACTTAAATTACACTTTTATTTATTTTTATAATAATAATGTTCTAAGAAATATAAACATTTAAATGGTGGCTGCATAAAAACTTGCCAGATTTTTTCAAACAACATGCATTAAATATTGAAAAACATTAAAAATGATAGTGAATATGTACATTTTGCATGTATATTTGGCAAAATGCACCTCTAGAGTTAATTTTTCTAGCTAGCTAACGAGTTTGGTCACTGGATATGTTTTTATGTTTTTTTCTGAGGTAATATGACGTTAAATTACATTGTTTACAAGCGTTTTGCTGGCGGCTTTCCACGGTTGAAACACTGATTGAGCGATTCCATGTTAAAGATACGGATTTCGATAAGTTGTACTCTATTTTTTAACAAACTTTCAGATGCTCGTTCATGTTTATTTCGCGCTGTAACTGGCATTATTAAGGTGGAAGAGAAGATCATGTGTTGCTGTTTCACTTGAGCTGAGCCAGACTCAGAGCGATCTAACGCCACAGCGTCAATACAGTATTTATATATGTGTTTGAATTTCATAAGAAAATGGACCTAATTTGAAATCTGAGACTTTGTTTCATATCAATAGTAACAAAGCACAAAGATTATTGTTTTAATTTCACCGTAACGAATAGACGAGTCACGAGAGTCTCCTCTCCACAACGGATTGAAGCGCGTGTCCGTCTGACTGCGCGAGCAACAAGAGACGCACTACTGTTCGCTGCGGGCCTGCGGCAACGAGCACTTTGATCACTTGATTTCAAAAACATCACATTTCAGCTAGATCGCCTCGTATTTAACACATGAAAGAAATGAATGCTCTGCTAGTTAACTGGATATTTTTCATTTATTTTTATAGGCTACGTTCCTGCCGCGAGATCAAAATTGATAGGGACATTTTCCACCCGCAAATTACGCCTAGGGCCGTTTCAAAATCCCTCGGGGGCCGGACCCGGCCCGGGGGCCGCCAATTGAATAGCCCGGGTCTATGGTTTTGAAACTATATGGTAAACTATGGAGACTTTGGTCTATAAAGAAAGAACGAATCACAAAGGAGTGTGATGTATAAAAATGAATGGAGCACATGAAGCAAACGCACTTGTAGCCAAGGCTGTGGCACTTCCTGTGTCCGTAGGTGATGAGGTTCCGGGGTGAGGGGGGTGTTGGCGGGACTTTAGGCAGGGCGCCCTCTGCAACGTTACCACGACGACCACATAACGGTGACGCAGATGTGTCAGGACCTGTGTCAAAAATAGAAAACACACTAATTATTAACAGCAGCGTGTGAAAATAAAAGTGTTTCACTCTTTCCCTGACAGTGTTTTTTTGTTGTTTTTTGTTGTTGTCAGCCACCACCAGCTTTTGTGATCATTTTCACAACATTTTAAATGGCACCCAGAATATTTTGTTGTATGAATATCCAAGAAAGAAAAGACAAGAGCATCTGCTTTCACACAAAACAAACAAAAAGTTTTATTCTAGTTTAATGCTGTGCATGTTTCATAGCAAAGAGCTGAAAAATATTAAATACAGAGAGAAGACTACATCCAGATCGGATTCAGAATGATGATCAAAACACAGATGGAGTAGATTTGAGTCTATCAACCCCTCTAAAGCCTGCACAGTCCTGTAGCTCGTCCTGGGGCGACATTTTATTCGGTAACATTAGGCAGTTTTGATTTATATATTGTTTAGTTTTGATGATCGCTTTATTTTATATATGCATCTGCTTTCATGATATCGCTTGTTTCTGCTTCTTCACCTGTGTTTTAATACAGAGATTCAGTCCTCTTTCAGAAGATGTCATAGCGCCCCCTACCGTATAAGAGCGGAAACACGGAAAGTCAGAAATTTCCATCAATGGCGAGGAAGAGTGGTCTCAAAAATGACAGAAATTTCCGTCAATAGCAGGGAAAGACTTAACACACAGCTTTGGGGAGAGCAAATCTAAACCAATGAAATTTCACTGTGGGTGGAGCAACCCAGCATGACTTAAAGGGATACTCCACTTTTTTTGGAAATAAGCTCATTTTACCACTCCCCCAGAGTTAAACAGTTGAGTTTTACCGTTTTCGAATGTATTCAGCCGATTTTCTGATTTTTAGAAGAATATCAGTAACCAGACAGTTTCTGGTCTCATTGACTTCCATAGTATATTTTTTTTCCTACTATGGAAGACAATGAGACCAGAAACTGGTCTGGTTACTGATATTTTTATATTTTTTCTATTTTTCGGGAGTTACGCAAATTTTCCAGAAAAGTTTCCTCTGGCTGGTAAACTCCTTCAATCTACCATTGGTCTGACGTGATGATGTAATAGGTAGGTGTGGCTCTGAGGCTCCACCTTCTTTAAATCTTCTCCGGTTCATTTATTCTATTAAAGCCGTCGGGTCAAACGCAAGTAAAAACATTAACACACTGGAGAGGTGCTTTACTGAAAGACATGTTTAATACTGTAAAGCTGCTTGCTTGAAAGCAATACGTTTTATAAAGTAGTATAAAAATAATCATGACTTGACTGGAGTTCCGAATTGCAGAGCTCATTGCAAACATCGCTATGATCAGATGCTTTTTAAAATGTTGTTGAGAGGAATGCGCACAATACCTATTAACATATTCATCTAAATGTGGGTGGTGTCGAGATGTTTGCAAACATCTTCAAACTTCTTTTTATCCCAAGAGAAGAAGCCGTGAGCCTTTAGAGTCAATGTGTGTGGGCTACGAGTGCTTCTCACCTGTGAGGTCTTCTCTAGAGGCAGTGGTGCGAGGTGTGCTGGTAGCTGGTGGCTCAATCTTTAGGGATAACCTGATATGTACACAAACATGGTATCACTAAACACTCACGCTAAAACTATAATATATAATCTTATCTAAACACAGCTCCCGCTCACTTATAATTGTCGTCCTCCACAAACTTCTGTAACTCCTCAATGTAGCGAACAGAGTTGAGATACTTCTGGACATGCGGCAATACTGGGATATCTGAGAAAGCGGGACAATTGAATGCACAGTTAAAGGGATACTCCTCTTTTTTTGGAAATAGACTCATTTTACAACTCCCCAGAGTTAGTTTTATATTTATATGTCTGTAAACAGACAGTTTCTGGTCTCATTGACTTCCATAGTATATATTTTTCCTACTATGGAAGTCAATGAGACCAGAAACTGTCTGGTTACTGATATTCTTCTAAATATCAGAAAATCGGCTGAATGGATTCGAAAACGGTAAAACTCAACTTTTTAACTCTGGGGGAGTTGTAAAATGAGTCTATTTCCAAAAAAAACGGAGTATCCCTTT
The DNA here is from genome assembly GCA_038021265.1 of Cyprinella venusta. Classification (NCBI taxonomy): domain Eukaryota; kingdom Metazoa; phylum Chordata; class Actinopteri; order Cypriniformes; family Leuciscidae; genus Cyprinella; species Cyprinella venusta. Next base: position 13,630,965 of record CM075876.1, on the reverse strand, counting down.
AAGACCCGTTTACACCAGGATTGCTACTATAAAGCTTACTATATTAGCGTGTGCGATATCATTCTGTTTATTCTAAGTAGTTTCGTCATCTGCAATTTTAAAGGGTTACTCCACTTTTTTTGGGAAATAGGCTCATTTTACAACTCCCTCAGAATTAAACAGTTGAGTTTTACCGTTTTCGATTGTATTCAGTCGATTTTCTGATATTTAGAAGAATATCAGTAACCAGACGGTTTCTGGTCTCATTGACTTCCATAGTAGGAAAAAATATATACTATGGAAGTCAATGAGACCAGAAACTGTCTGGTTACTGATATTCTTCTAAATATCAGAAAATCGTCTGAATGCATTTGAAAACGGTAAAACTCAACAATTTAACTCTGGAGGAGTTGTAAAATGAGCCTATTTCCAAAAAAAGTGGAGTATCCCTTTAAATGATGAAGCTCTTTTTAAAGCCGGATTGATTCTGATTGGCTGTCAATGTCTTTATCGTTCATCAACTGGAAAAAAAAATCCCAAAGATTCCAATGATATTGTTTCTCTGTGATATAGCTGTGGTGTGGACTCTGCTATTCTTTAATATTTAGGATGATTTTTCGAACTGTATATTTATCGTTATAGTTATGGTGCTTGGTGTGAACGGGTCTTCTATTTATATCAATAAACATGATGTGATACGCACCATATTCACAGGATCTCTGCAGGTCTGAGATGATTCTCAGAATGTTGTTCATGAGGTTGGAACGCTGTTCGTTTTCAAGAATGCTGCCAGTGGAGGGATACGCCGAATCGATGTAGGTCAGATCGGACAGATATATACCTGCAAATACACATACGCAAATACATTTCATTTTTGAACACACAATTTACAGTAAAAAAAACCTGAAGACTTTCATCTTTTTAAAAAAAGTGACCAATTATTTCAAGCAGCAATTTTCTCATCTTGCTGTGTATTTCTCCTTTTCTATCAGAAATCGTTCATTTTCTTTGTTCTCTGTTCTTGTCTGTTGAGGGGTGGACAGACAGGCTTTCTCCGTCCCGTCTAGAGAGCTTACTTCATACTGAGTAAATATTTGGATTAGTGAGGAACATTATGCGCAGGAAGTGTCTGCATTAGGAATAAAGATATGCAGCTTCTGGAGAAACATTTGGCAGCATGCAACTGATCTCTACAGCCACACTGTTTGGAAAAATGTGAATATTGATGATATTAAAGTGTGTTTGCGACAGCATGTTCTTAAGAATATAATCTTGGGACTGCAAACAAGTACCAGTCCTATATAGACATTACATCAGAGCGTCACATCTGGGATGATCATCATAAAACAACACTACACAAGCCACAGATGTGGATGACAGTGTGACAAATGAAAGTTTGAAAATAATTTGAGACAAATCAATCCCAGATTACTCATGAGAATACCATAATAATTTACGATGACATAATGGTTTGATACATACTGTAGTGTGGGTGGATACGGAGTGCTGGGATTGGAAAGTGCAGTGGGCGGAGTCAAGCAAGTGATTGACAGAAGAACTACACAATTACAAGCATGACCAGTGGAACTGTTAACCATAGATTCAAGATCTGAATGAATTATTCAATGTATAAATAAAAAGCTTACACTTTTAGACCCCCTGTATATAAAATACACTACTGTTCAACAGTTTGGGGTTGGTACAATTTTATTTATTTGACCAAAATACAGTAATATCGTGAAATATAATATAAATATAAAAAATCCATACAATTTAAAATGTAATTTATTTCTGTGATGGCAAAGCTAAATTGTCAGCATCGTATCTATAGTCTTCAGTGTCACATGTTAACATTATTATCATTATATATTATTATCTCTCCTTATTATCCAAACCGTTGCTCGTTACTAGGATAATGAATAGAAATTTCCGAAGAACTCCTTTGATTTAAAATTACTTTTTGGAACAATGTGAATGTCTTCACTGTTACTTTTGACCATATTAATGTATCCTGGCTTAATAAAAGTATTCATTTCTTAAAAAAAAAACAAAAAAAAAACAACTTACTGACCCCAAATATTTGAACAGTAGTGCATGTCATTTTACCATCGATGCAATGTATAAAGTGAAAGAGCGTGAGACAAGAAGAGGGATGACTTCTTTGTGAATGTCAGACAAAGCGCAGGCACAAGCTAAATATTATTGTGGGAAAGCAGAACGGGAGAAAATCTACCGAACAGGAGCCGTCTGTCCATTTCCTTAACACCTCATTTAGGGGGGTGAAGTCCAGCCATTCAGACATCACACTTTCATTTAAACACCTCTGGCGATCACACACACACACTAAAAATAATACCTAACGACAAACTCACACTCAAACTAAACTAGACCAGAGATCAAACAACCAAAGAGAAAAACCTGTAAGATCAAAACAAGACAAACTAAATTTTTCACAAAAAGAATAATCAATTCTTCCTTATATCTAGAACATGCTGTCAATAACGACCGAACATAAATTTGACTTGTCCCTCAGTTTGTTACAACAAATAAAAACAATTTAAAATTTGTTTAAATGAATGCAATTTCAATGTGAGTAGAAAGTAGAAATACGCAGATTAGATTTTGTTAAAAACCTTCTGTAAAATGTATAAATGGCCCTTTTCAGTAAAACTACAGTTCAAGGGTGGACTTCTGTTTTATGCGTCAATGACATAATTCTTGCGAGTGGAAAACTTTGCACGTAAATGTATTTACAAATAAAAAAAGAGGGTTTACTGTCATTACACGGTCCTGAAAGCAGTTGAAAGACTTTAGTGAGCGATTTAATCACCCTAGTTACATGTACGCTCATTTAATACAGTATGTTTACATCTTAGTGGTTATACATTCGAAATAATGTCTTAAACATTTGTTCCAGTGCAGCAGTTCATCCCATAGACCTCTGTTCCTTTAGAAATGGAAAACTAAGGTCCTTACAGGGACAGTTCACTCAAAAATAAAAAAATTGTATAATTTACTCATGTTGTTCCAAACTTGCATTATATTCTTTCTAATTATTATTATTATTTTTATTTTTTTTAATTTTTTTTTTTAGAGAATGTTTCAATTATTTTTGTTAATACAAAGAAAGTCAATGGCTTGACACTGTTTGGACAAAAACAAAACACATTCTTTAAAATATTGTCCTTTAAAGGAGTAATACTTTAAAAAAAAAACTTTGACTGATAATTCACTCACCCCCATGTCATCCAAGATGTCCATGTCATTCTTTCTTCAGTCGAAAAGAAATTAAGGTTTTTGATGAAAACATTCCAGGATTTTTCTCCATATAATGGACTTTACTGGTAACCAAAATAGTTCAAGGTCCAAAAGACAGTTTCAGTGCAAACTGCAAACTGTTCAAAGGGCTTTAAACGATTCCAGACGATGAATAAGGGTCTTATCAAGCGAAACGATCGCTCATTTAAAAAAAAAAAATAACAAATTGTAAGTTTTATAAGCTCAAATGTTCGCCTTGCTCTGTTCTATGATGCGTGTTCGTGACACTCCTGTTCGAACTCGTTCATCGAAATGAACGAATCTTTTCCCGAGTCAATTCGTTCATTTCGTTCGTTGAATGAACCAAATGGCACGAAAAAAGATTTGATCATTTTGATAAACGAGTTCGAACAGTAGAGTCACGAACACACATCACAGAACAGAGCAAGGCGAACATTTGAGCTTATAAAACTTATTATTATTAATTTTTTTTTTTAAATGAGCGATCGTGTCGCTTGATAAGACCCTTATTCATCGTCTGGAATCGTTTAAAGCCCTTTGAACAGTTTGTGGTTTGCACTGAAACTGTCTTTTGGACCTTGAACCATTTGGTTACCAGTAAAGTCCATTATATGGAGAAAAATCCTGGAATGTTTTCATCAAAAACTATAATTTCTTTCCGACCGAAGAAAGAAAGACATGGACATCTTGGATGACACGGGGGTGAGTAAATTATCAGCAAAAGTTTTTTGAAAAGTGAACTACTCCTTTAAGTCCCACTGAAGTCCGTCAGTCATACAATTTTGGAACATGATGGTGTGCAAATCGTGAATTTTCATCTATGAGTGAAACATCCCTATAAAGATCTTTCTGAAGCTCAGTCAAGAGCCAAACACACAGACAGTCGTGACTGCCCGCAAACAGCACTACTGCTATAAATTCATACAAGGAAACAAGGGAAGGACATTCAGTTCCCATTGGACAGATTGTTCAAACACATGCTCCACACTGTCCAAAATGATCCTCAGTTTCCTCCTTCCATTTTAAACAAACATCTGAGAGACATGCGTGGGTAGATCATTATCTATTCAACGTGTGCCATCCTCTCAGGACTCCTGAAAGCATGTGCTTTTAGTAAGACCACAGGAAGAAATCAGTGGAGTCCCGCGCTGCTGGGCTGTAAGCAAAAGCAGTCCTCTCCGTCTCCACAGACCGCAAGCCTATTCTCCCTGAGTTCAGAGAGATCCCTGTCCACCGCTTGCCGTCCCCTCCTCCTCCTCCCCTGAAGAATGAGAGGTTTGACGGGAGGTGAAACTTTAGAAGGGGTCGAGTCGTTCTGTCTCTATTTCGGCAGCCGTTACATCAGAGGAGGAGTTAAGCTCTTCCCTCCAAAAAAGAGAAGGAGAAAAGGAAGAGGGAAAAAAAACATGCCCCAATCCCGTCCATCTACCCCCTCCCTCATCCTTCGTGAAAAACTGGAGTTGCTGTCCGAGAGTCTCCAGAAAGTAGCTGAAGGGTTCCAGAGCGCACCGCCCCAGATCCCGTGAACCCTCGGACAGGAGCTCGCTACAAGGCTGAGCGGCGTCCTGGGCACTGGGGATCCAAAACCGGGGGAGGCATTAATATCCTTGGATAAAAGAGATGTGTGCAACTTTAAGGACTTTTAGAGAGCCACTGGGAGAATAAGGAATCACGGAAGACACCAAGGATCTCAAAGCAATAAAAGGTCAGAAGACACCTGGGTAAAAGTTCTTGACTCACTTGTTTTTTTTCCTACTACATTTCAATTTTCATCCCTCAATCTGTCAGCAGCTGGAAGTTTACCTTCGCTTTTGTTTGGAACAGGCCTTTACCTGTACATTTTTTGTTTTCCTGAACCAATTCTGACCTGTTCACTCAGCCAGGGTACGGGTGGGCCAAGCGGTCCAGTCATAGGGTCGTTCCGAGAGTTTGCATTGGATTAACTTTCGTCTTTCTTCATAATCAAGAGCAGGGAAGTAGGACAAACATCAAAGGCAGAGAATTACCCAGAATTCCGCCTCTTATTCTGTTTGTTTGCTTTTCAGAAAAAGAGATGGGTTTGACTCTTGGTGTTTTCTGGTCCACTTCGAGGTCATGCGTTGGGGGCAAATGCATCTGGATGGGTGTGTTTGTTTGCTTGGTTAAGAGCTGCTCTCTCAGCATGTTTGGAGACTGATACTCTCATAGAGATTTCAACCGTGCTATCTAAAACCTTGCCGGCTTGTGTCTTGAGGCTTTTCTTAAACTGTGAAGGCTGTATTTTGTGTATTGTAGCATGTTTCTTGGTTGCCTGGTGCTCCTCAAGGTTCCTCTGACTGAAGCTCTTGGAAATATGATTTAGTGAGTAGCCATGTACTGTTAGTAGGGGATAAGGGACTCTATTCATAAAAAAAATTAGTTAAGGAAAACAAACCTACCAAAACAGAAGGTCGTTTTACACTAACCACTTCCTCATGTAGAAACGTCTACCTTCTCATTGCGCACACACACCTCTCTGACTTGACACTGGGCATTCTGAAGGCTAATCACAAACCTAGTGTGTGTTGTAGCACCATTACCAATAATGCCCCGGCACAAGGAACAGCACCAGTAGACGTCAATTTGAGCAAAACCAAATGTTGCAAATAAAGATGAAGAGGATCTTACGTACCGAAAGAAATTGAACTGTTTTTTTTGCTTAGTGTGTCATGTAACGTGGTGCAACAAAAACAGTGAGATGTGACGCACGTAAACACAATATGCAGACAGCCGTAATAGTGAAAGCAAACCAAAGGTTAGAAAAACGTATGTTTCCTCTGAGAGTCATAAAGCTAGCTAAAAGCCGCTGCTCTTGGACGAAGTGCCATGTCGTTACTCTTCAGAGAACATTCTGTGCTGAAGTGTTGGCGCATGCTTCACCTGTAGCACATGTGAAACTTCTTAAATCTTCTGTCTTTCACACTAAAAGACATTACTTCAAGTTCCTAGCATTACGTTAAACTGTAGAGAGGTGCTGAAATGGGAAAACGTTTTAAATATTTGAACTGAAGGGGTGACAGTAGAATGTGATGCCAAAGACTGCCATTGTTCAGATTTTATGGTCAATTCCTGTGGGTACTGGTGATGAATCGCATGTGTGATGTTCGCGTGTCGTGAGCTTCTTTAAACGCATACGGATACAGATACAAAAACAACAAATGACAAATACAACACGTATGAATTTTAAAGCCGCGTCATATTTTGTCAGAGAACTTCAGGCAGCGGAACTGATTCTAGATTTGCATTTCATGAAGGAAATATTAGAGTGTGCCCACATTCCAGGAGAAGTTTCATATTTTAATCTTAAAAGTTCTTAAAAACTGTCCAATAATAGAAAGCACAGCTAAATGTACCAATAAAACAAGGTTTTAATGTGGTCTGGGCAGAATTAATTGCATGAGATGAAGAAAAAGTAGTAAGATGAATTTCAATACACCCTTGCAGCACATGACATTCGTTTATCGTCTTTCTTTCAACTAATTAAAACAGAAAAATACAAGCATTGCTTGTTCTCTGCAGTACTAAGGTAATTAGAAACATGTGGAGATGAATTGGACCCTCAGCAGAAATAAACACGGCTTCAAGATTTCAGGCTTCCTTCTTCCTCGGTTGTCTGTCATTTTGGCAGCCACAATCTACTCTCTGACAATTTTGTCCAAATATGACAATCTTAAAATTTAATCCTGGAATGGCACACACTTTCATCTGCAATCTTACTCACCGTACTAAAAAAGAGCCTAATAAAAAATCCAAGCTAAACTTGGAGAGGGATTTAAAAATCGCATTTGCCAAATCGCATAAAGATTTAAAGGAAACTTGACTGCTGTGTCCAACTAGGGGTCAACGACCTGATGCTAATTTGGCTTATCAACTCATTCAAAAATACATTTTTGTAATACAATAATTACATCATGCAATAAATTACTTTACCACAATTCTATGATGAGCACGTTTTTTAGTTTCAAAATTAAAATTAATTTTGATAAAAGTCATGTGGTGCAAGCAACATGCGGGCGAGAAGGTCAAGAAGTGTCGTAGCCCCTTAACTGTCACCGTCCCGCTACCGGGATGCCTAACTTTACTTCACTATATTTCAAATAAATCCTAATCTAATTATGACAAATTATAAATCGTTGGAAAGGTCAAAGACTTCTAAATAAATATTCTACCCCTGTTTTGTGTTCCAAATTATGTAGGAACAATAATTGATGAATTTATGACAAGAGTGCACCTCAAAAAATCTTAAATCTCAATAAATAAATAAATATATATAAAATAAAAAATATATATACTACAGTATATTTGATATACTGTAAGTTTAATCTTCCATAACTTTTTAATACTGTCATTTGTTTTCAAGTGTTTTCTTTAAAACAAGACCAAACCTGGGTATATATTCCAAAGCATTCTTGAATTACAACCATTTAAGTTTGAATAATGCATTTTAACCCCATTCTCAAAAAGGCGGTGGCAGCTAAGGGGTTAAAATATTAGATCATTTGACTTTTTTATGAAATTAAAGGTCATGTGGTGTAAGCTTTCAAAAACAATAATATTTTGTACACTTACATGCATTCAAGGTTTAGGGAAAATCTGTTATCTACTCGCCTATCCTTTTTCTTCGTCAACATTCTTGTCATTGATACTGAAAATTATTAACTTTCTACACTGTAAAAAATTATTTTCAAGATTTGCTATTACAACATTTTTTCTTTTGTCAAATCAACTTAAATCATTTATTTAGTTGAGATAACTTATTATTTTGAGTTTCTGATGTTTAAATGAATCTCCATTGTATTAACTAATTTTTTCCAGTTCAATCAACTTAAAATTTTAAGGCAACCAGGTTACTTACTTTAAGTTAAACCAACAATATTTTTTTTACAGCTCTTTTGTCAACGTTTTCAGTGTGATCATCCCTAAAGCCCGATTTAGCTTTGTGAAAGCAAACTGGAGTAAACGTTCTGCTCTGTCTTGACTCGCATGTTCCCACAATATAAGCAAGTTTTGAGCAGAATAAAGCTTCTGAGAGGCTTTAAAAAGGGCTTGTGGGTGGTGATCAGGACCAAGGTCTGAGCCTTCCAAACCACGTTCAGTGAAAAGCTGCATTCTCTAGGACAGGCTTGCTTCTTTTTCCTGCTCTCTCTTTTCTTTAGCTGTGGGCTCCAAACTCAATTAAAGTTGCCACATGCCCAGATCTCACTTCATAAATTCATTACATCATGCCCTGTTGGTCTCCATTCTGCCAGCACTCATTTCCTTCTACACTCCTTGGGATGGAGTTAAAAACTGCAACTTGGGGCATGTTTTCCAATCTCCTATAACAAATTTTTCCTCCTTCCTTGCTCTTACGCTCTCTTCCAATCATGCCAATTTTATCAGCATCTCCTCCTGATTGAAAAAGAGCATATCATATGTTGACATATGCTTTGACTCAATTCTACAATGTTAAGTGAGTGAAAAAAACCCTCCTTAATCTTGTATTTGGGTCAAAAATGGGCATAGAAATGAATGAGAAAAACCGTAATTTAGAGCATTCTAAAATAAGCCAAAATAAGACACCAGGTGACAGCAAAGTCACTTCATCTTTAGGTTTTGACTCTAAGAACTTATTGGAATGATATTTTAACATAGTTAAAATAAATAAATAAATAAATAAAATATAAAAATAAGCATAAATTACATAGAAAATATGGTACTTTTTGCAGTAAATAAATTAAAAAATACCCCCAAAATAATAAAAAAACACCACAAATGGATAGACAAAACTTTATCGAAGACAGTGATGTAACATTTATAATAAATAAAAATTAGGATCATACCTGTGTCCTCTGTGCCCACATTTGTCCACAATTACAGGATTAAGGGCAATAAAGTGAATACGGTTTGAGGACTACAAAAAATACTACCATAATAACAAACGTTGCCCGTATGTACGGAAGCGTATTGCATTCAATTGAAGAAAAAAAAAATCTACTCTGTTTTTCTGAATTAACAAGTTAATTATCTCAGAATTATCAGATAATTTTTCATGAAAAAAAAATTGCTCTGTTTTTTCTGAATTAACAAGTTAATTTTTCATGGAATTTTTTTTGCTCTGTTTTTCTGAATTAACGAGTTAATTTTTCATGAGAAAAAATTTTTTGCTCTGTTTTCCGGAATTAACGAGTTAATTTTTCATGAGAAAAAAAGTTTTTGCTGTTTTTCTGAATAAAAAAAAATTCCATGAAAAATTAGCTCGTTAATTCAGAAAAACAGAGCAAAAACTTTTTTTCTCATGAAAAATTAACTCGTTAATTCAGAAAAAACAATACAATTTTTTTTCTCATGAAAAATTAACTCGTTAATTCAGAAAAACAGCAAAACTTTTTTTCTCATGAAAAATTAACTCGTTAATTCAGAAAAAACAATACAATTTTTTTTCTCATGAAAAATTAACTCGTTAATTCAGAAAAAACAGAGCAAAAACTTTTTTCCATGACAAATTATCTCGTAATTCTGAGATAATTAACTTGTTAATTCAGAAAAACAGTAGATTTTTTTTTCTTCAAGTGAATGCAATACGCCTCCGTAGGTATATGATGCATTTATTGCACAGACTTCAGATTATAACAAAGCTGCTGTATATGTAGTCACCCTTCCCTTGTGTTGTTCCAATATAACGAATTTCATGAACAACAGTTAAAGCTACTCTTAAAGCTTCTGTTTCCAACAGTGCTGCCTCACGCATCCAAACAAATTCAGTATGGTCCCACATTTGTCCCTCTGTCATTGCCTCCTGCCCATCCCTCAAGTTGTTTCTCTTTTCTTCTCCTTCCTCTCTTTTTTTTCTTCCTTGCTTTCTCATTATGGAATATTTTTTGAAGTGCGTCTACGTGTTTGCTGGACTGGCTGCCGTCATCTTGGGAAAGTCTGACAGCCAGATGTGGAATTCTTTGAAATATTTTTCAAAAAAATACATTCTCTATCAAGGAAAACAGATAAATTATATCTAACTACCAAAATAACGTATGTGTTTGTGTGTAAATGCATGTGGTAAAACGTTAGCAATGGCTAATGGGATGAGCAAGGTAGGGTTAGAGTTGTCTGGCATCTGAGATCAGCTTTTAAGAGTCTCTTTACAATCTCTCAAAAACTTTTGGTCAGAGCCGGGTTATTATTGTGGACCAAAGTAACTGTTTAAATGTAACATCTTGTTGAGTCATGGAACCACAGACTTGTCTTTTAAAATTTTATGGAGCTAGTTGTTGGGTTTGACTAGCTCAGATCTTTCATAGTTTAGTGACTAATCATATAAACTTAAACTTGGCCATCTTGTACAAACAGCTCCATTCATTAGGATGTAAACCGCAGCTAACTCTGGAACGTGATTAGAGATTTAGGTAACATCAGTTGCAGCATGCTGCATTACAAACCATTGTGTTTGTCTTGGGACTTATTCGCTTTACAAATCAAATAAAAATCTTTATAAGTCTTTCTCTACATTTTTCCTCGCCGCCTTCCCCAAGGAACACAGCGTTTTAAAACGCTACGTATCCTTGTCTAAACTTTCCAGCAATAACCTTTTGTCTCATACAACTGTTTAAACTGACACTCCGTTTTCTGACTAATAAACTTTGCAAGAAAAATACAGGGCTTTATGGTCCCATTTCAAAGCTTTCTCAACAAGAGTACAAACACCCTTAACAAAACACCTTATATTACCCGCTGTTTTCTAGTTAACCGTTTAAACAGCTCTCAACTGCCCAATCAAACTTTGACTTGAAACAGCTGACCAGAAATCAAAGACACTTGGGCATAAATCCCACAAAAACAAGAGCTCAAACTCTTTTACTCACTTCAGAGGAAGTCAATAATGTCATGCCAGACACCACAGGCTGAAACGAGGAGCTGGGCGCTAAGTGAAGAGAAAGGGAATGAGCTAACAACTGGAGCTCACATCCAACCCTAAGCACGGCCAAGGAAAAACAGCTCCTGGTGGCCCACCAAAGCACATCGCATACAAGCAGGCCAGCCAGAAAGCAGCGTTTGCCATTGTGAAATTATCCAATAGATGATTTGATGAATCGACCAGGAATGGTTTGGCTTTTGAAAGAGCTTTTTCATCATCTACATGCGTATTCAGAATGTTCTTATAAAGCCAAAACCATAAACGCAACAGAGCAGATGCTGATGTCAGCGTCAACCCTATGGAGTGTTGTTAACAAGGCCAGACAAGAGGGTGCCATGCTGGACTCTTCAGCTCTACATGCTGGAATTACAAATGACACTTACTGTAAAGACATTGAGTACATTAGAATAGATGGTGATCAAGTATAAATAACAAAGATGGAACAGTAAAAAAGAGAGTGTGAGAGAGATTTGGCAAAGCTGCCTTCCAAGACGCAAGTATAAACAAAACTCAGTAGCTATCCCTCTCTCTAAGCTGAGCTTTACAAAAAAATACTCTTGAGGAATAAAGGATTTTGGCAGCCCTCTGTAAAAATATGGAATAAGTGAGACTTTATTACTAAAACAAATGTGTCCAGGCAACCCTTCTTCTGGGTTTTTGTAAGATGGATAACTGAGACAAAAACAGGACTGAGAAAAGGATGATTTCTGTGATGAACTATAAAACGAACCCAGGGACCCTGTTTAACCGAGTTTTGTTTGTACAGCAGTTTCCATAATGATATTCCATAGGGTTGTTCACACAGTATACGTTATTGCGACCGGAAAGAGAAAGAGAGGTATCGAGATGTACTTTTAAAAGTTCAACTTTCAATATGACACGTTTTAAAGGAGTAGTTCACTTAAAAAAAAAAAATGCTGATAATTTATTCACCCCCATGTCATCCAAGATGTCCACGTCTTTCTTTCTTCAGTCGAAAAGAAATTAAGGTTTTTGATGAAAACATTCCAGGACTTTTCTCAATTTTTGGACCTTGAATCGTTTGGTTACCAGTAAAGTCCATTATATTTAGAAAAGTCCTGTTCAAAGGGCTTTAAACGATTCCAGACGATGAATAAGAGTCTTATCAAGCGAAACGATTGGTCATTTAAAAGAAAAAAAAAGTTTAAGTTTTATAAGCTCAAATGGTCACCTTGCTCTGTGATACACGTTTGTGACAAATCTTTTCCCGAGTCAATTCGTTTATTTCGTTCGTTGAATGAACCAAATGATGCGAAAAAAGATTCGTTCATTTTGATAAACGAGTTCGAACAGTAGAGTGACGAATCACAGAACAGAGCAAGGCGAGCATTTGAGCTTATAAAACTCAAACTTTTTTTTCTTTTTAAATGAGCGATCGTTTCGCTTGATAAGACCCTTATTCATCGTCTGGAATCGTTTAAAGCCCTTTGAACAGTTTGCACTGAAACTGTCTTTAGGACCTTGAACCGTTTGGTTACCAGTAAAGTGCATTATATGGAGAAAAATCCTGAAAAGTTTTCATCAAAAACCTTAATTTCTTTTCAACGATGGATATCTTGGATGACATGGGGGTGAGTAAATTATCAGCAAAAGTTTTTTTTTTTTAAGTGAACTACTCCTTTAACCTAGGCACTGATGATGTGAGATGCTGATAAAAGTTGTAAGATATATTGCAATGTGAAAGACATCCATTAGTACATATTTCTAAAGAAATACAACAAACACAGCTGGAAAAAAAGAACTTGTTCGATTTAGCTTTTTAGCTGCAAAATGTCTTTGACCGTCAATGGATCATCTTGCAGTGTCTCGTTCATGAGTGCCTTGTTTTTAAGATGGCATGTCAAGAAGATCCTTGGTTCTTTCCAATGATCACTACTGCGCCTCAAAGTTTTAAATGCAAAAAAAACCCCAAAACAACAAAACTCTTAATTCTGCCCAATGCAGTGGAACTGCTAGGATTTACTCTTTGACAACCAGCATAGGGCTGGGCGATAAAACGATAACGATAATTATCGCGATATATTTTTTCTCGATAAAACGATATCAAGAGGTCGATAAATCTTCGATAATGTTTATGCGCCAAAAGCGGAACGAAACTCATTTGAACCGCGCGCGCCACACGGAGCATTTATCCGCTCGGCTCAAAGTCCAAACGGCAGTGAGCGCAGCGCGAGCTAACTAGAGCAGACGCGATTGCTTTGATCGTCTCGCTCAAGACATCCAGCGAGAAGCGCTTTAGTTCAGCGAAGAACACGGATGTCAAGTTTAAACCAGTTTAGGGCAGATGAAACACCGCTGACAAAAAGGAAAAACACTGCGTACAACGATCCAGTCAGAATCTGAATTGATACTGAATCCATTTAGCCATGGATTTACTGTAAGGTTAGCCTAGTAATATTAACTGCACCATGAAATGTGGGATATACATATTTAATTGTATAATATTATTAATGTAGACAATGCATTAAATGTCGTATGGAATATAAGTACAGCATTTAATAATGTATTTAACTGTTAGCCCACTGTTTTCATACAAATACCACAGAAAACATAAAGTTACATTTTGCCATGATAGTGAGGTGCTAAGTTATAGGCTATACCTGGTTTAATGAGTGGTTATCATCATCTAAATGCATGAGACTGGATGACCAATAGTTCATTTTAATACAACTCAGTCAGAATATTACATTTTACCAAATAAAAATGTGGTTGTTAGATAAAAAAACAAAAAACAAAAAAAAAAAACAGATGTCACTGTTTTTGTTAATGAACATAAATTTAACATTAGCTTGGTATTAGCTTGAGTTAGGATGCATATTTATTGTCAACTCACTGTCAAATATGCATTTTGAGACAAAACATGTAATTTTAATATTGCAGCCTGCACTGCAAACTGTGCTGAAGAAATATTTTTCTATTGAGATATTTATTTTAAGGAAAAATGTTTGAATGTTCTACCTCATATTTGTGAAATGTTCACCTGTTTGGCAAGTGTTTGTCATGATATGTTCTGACAATAAAGAGTAGTTTAAAACCACAATTTACACTCTGGTTAATACAACTTTCACTTAGGAGCAAAAATCTGCCTTTAAACTTGAAAGAAATAAAGATTTGACATATATCGTGATAATTATCGATATCGACTGATATAAAAAAAATTATCGTGATAATTTTTTTTGGCCATATCGCCCAGCCCTAAACCAGCATGACTGATGTTCGCAGAGTCAAACCCAAAGAAAACAAGACGGATTAAATGTTCATGTGCTACACTTGTCGGTGACATCATAACAGCGATACTGACTTCGTAAAAACATCCGAGGAACCCAAGGGTATCAGAACAGTCTGGAAGCCGTTCTGGAAGCTCTATGAATTATTGCTATTAACAACACATGAAGAGCCAATTGGCTGCAACAGTAGAGGATCACAGCTGTCCATACATCACATCAAAAGCTAAAAGAAGATGATGAAATGAACCCTGGGAACAGTGAGTAGACTGTATAGAGAGTGGAGCTGTATTACTCAGATGGATGGGGAAAGGATAGGGAGCCATTGGGATCACCATAAAGCAGTGGTGGTACTACGCTAAAGCCAAATCAAGAAAAAAGTTGACAAAAATCCACATTTAAATACTAATTACATTAACCTAAGCTTGCCAGTTAACTGGTTATCCTAACTATTGACAGCTCTAGTGCGAGTGCTAGTCTACAATGCGAGAAATCTGACCAGTCAAAGGAGCAAACCATTTATACTGAAAACTGTTGTAACAACTGACTAAAATGTTAATATTTACATTTATTCATTTGGCAGACTCTTGCTTTTTCCAAAGTGAAAGTCAAACATACAAGTCAAAATACACACAGATTGCACGTTGCCTGGGAATCGAACCCATGACCTTGGCATTGGTTGCGCAACACATTACCAGCTAAGCTACAGGAATTAAAAACAGTTAAACGAGATAGACAAAAATGTTACGTTAATCAAAAGCAGAATTGCACATTCACATCTCATGTAGCCCACAAGCAATCACATACCTTGGCTGTCTATAACTATTTATTAGTGACGGCGAAAGGTCAAGAGACTGCGTAATGGAGACAAATGCAGCCCTCCGTTTTATGGCTGAAGGGAGGGAGAGAAAATAAGCAAATTAGAAGGTAAGAGTTTTCCTCTCAATCCCTCAGGTTAGCATCTGAACCACTATGTCCTGAATTGTTCGGTTTTTGGCATTGGCCGACATTTTCACATCTGTTCTGGATATGTTAGCTGCCCATTACTACACTCAAGCCAAAATATTTTGAATTGTTTTTCCTGTGTGATTGTGAAAAATGACAGAAGGGAATCCAGCTGACTTAGGGTCCATTAATAGTTAGAGATAATTAGGTTGAATAAGTCAGGTCCCTGAAGTAGAGAGTGAGCGAAAGTGATGAAAATGAAGACAGACACAAATGGAGACAAATCATCAGGTTTCCGGACAGCACAAGATCTTCTTTTCCCATGAAGTCAGGTTCAAGACCAGGTGTCTTGTTTGGCAAACCAGCCAGAAGGACGATTATGTATGTGACCCACTTTCTCCACTATAGCCCAGACTTTTCCTTAAAACCTTGTCTTACACAATTCTCACTTTCTAATCTCTTCACTCCACACATCATGCTTCTCAAAGTCTGTAGCCTGCAGTGTCAAATTGCTCCAGCGTGTATGATTAGTTCAGAGCCGATTAGGCTGCTTTTGGCTGTGGCTTTCATTTCACTTCATGTTTTGAAAGACAGAGCCAGCCGTTTTGAAACCCACCCCTAAGTGTAGGTTAGCTTTAGATTACTGACTACATTCAGTCAAAACCAGACGGTAGAGCCTTCAAGCAAACAAAACAAAGTTATATTGAACAAAGTTATAAAATGAAGCAACTGAGGGAAAGAGCAGAATAAAAACTCTAGAGGCCACTGACCTGGTTCAGTTTAACAAGTAAAGGAAAGGGAAACTGCGAATAACCTACAGTACATAAGGCCCTGATTGGCGTTAAAAGATCTGGTTCATTCAGACAAGAAACTGATTAACAGATTCTGAAATGTTCCAATGTCAAATGTTGTGCTTATGGGTCATAGTAACACTCTTAATCTAACTCTCAATCCAATTAAAATGTCACCAACATTCTTAGAGAGACAATATAGTGTTCCAGTGGAGCTGATGTTGGAGAGACAGTTTCACCTTGTATCTACAGACACATCTCTGGTCTCGCAACAGCTCTGCTGGCAGAATTGCTGACTGAAAAATGTGTCTGTATAAACAGGGAGGGGAACCCAGAGCAAGCACATCTAGGTGTTGATGAAAAGCAGAGCTCAGCACGGAGGGAAAGGTGATACTGGGATTAAAGGAGTCTAACGCAGCTCCCGGAGAGTACTGCTATGCCAAAGACTGAAGACATGCTGGGATACTCAGAGTGGGAGATGGTTAAATACTGAACTCTTTAGAGTGGGAGACACAGCAGGATGTAAGAGCACCTAGAAATTTTATCCACTGAACCCTGTAGAGAAAAGGGTAGCGAGTTACAGAGCAGGAGTTAGGGTGGGAGAATGGTTAAAGTCCGCACTGAAGATGGGTTGTGTGTATAAAATGCCATGGTGATGACATCATAAGAGTGATGATCTGTTAGCAAAGGATGTGAAACATCTGGACATGGGCATGTGTTAGTGGATGATGTGAAGCATCCAATGTGTGTTTGATTTAAGTGTCTGAGACAAGGCTGAATAGCACCAGGGTGCCTGTGAGAACAGAAGGAGTAAAGGTTGTACAACATGCCGAACTGCTAATACGCATACCTTTCATGGCAGCATTCCATTAATTCCATTAACATTGAAAGAAACAAAAATACCTCGGCCTTGTTGTGTCTAGAACAGAAAAATTGAATGCGATGTGTAAGACAAAACAAACGTTTTAAAAGGTAATTGACGATGTGCAAGATTACTGATTGACGGCTCATTTTCTCTTTCTTTACAGGTGATTGGATTTACCACTGTCCGGAGGTTGAGGAAGAGAAGAAAAAAGCTACCAAAAAAGTAGGTGAGGTGATAACAGAAGCAACCATGAGATGTGTAACATGGTGCATGGGCATCATTCTCTGCCTCTCCATCTGCTTGCTCAGCAAGTGCCACTCAGGAAAGGAACTAACGCAATCTCGACAACGGCGAGCACCTGCCGAAGACTCCAAGAAATGCTCCTACACTTTCCTGATGCCCCAGCAGAAGATCACAGGCCCGATCTGCGCCTCTGCAACCGGACCTGAACCAGACAAAGACCGGGTGACACGTATGGACATTGCTGACGTGCGGGAGGTCCTTTCCAAGCAGCGACGGGAGATCGAAATGCTGCAACTAGTGGCAGACGTGGACGGGAACCTGGTGAACGAGATGAAGCTTCTACGCAAAGAGTCTCGAAACATGAATTCCAGAGTGACACAGCTCTACATGCAGCTGCTTCATGAAATCATCCGCAAGAGGGACAACTCCCTAGAACTGGCGCAGCTGGAGAACCGCATATTGAACGTCACCACAGAGATGCTCCGACTGGCCTCCCGTTACAAGGAGTTGGAGCTGCGTTTCGCAGGCCTTGCTGCGACAGTCAACAACCAATCGGTGCTTATCTCCGCCTTGGAGGAGCGCTGTCTCCGTGGATATGGTGGACGTCAAGATCTGCCAGCTGTGCCTCCGCTGGTTCAGGTGGTACCGGAAAGTATTCCGGTCAACAACAACCGCTTTACCAATGAGATTCAGAGAGACAACAACAACCGAGCATTTCCTAGAGGATCACGAATGGACGCGCCAACGCCCGACCCGCTGGGAATCCCACCACCCCCACAGGGCACCCTCACTTCAGATGGTAAGTAACAGGGAGACAAAATCACTTGACATATGTGATAGAATTCTGGAAGCTCTTGATAAGTCAAGCCACGTGTTTCACAATCTTACAATTATCATTGTAGGAAGTTTGCAAAAGGTAGCTGCAAATGAGGCACTTACAACCAACCTTCGGAAACCTAAAATACAAACAATTGGACTTCTGTGCGACTTAAGATGTTGCTCACCCCTGATGGCACTACATTTTTTCAATGAGAGTGGCATTGAGATCTCATCCTCCAAAAACATAGCCAGGATCAGATAGTGCACTGTTGTAATGCCAAACGTTACGGAGACAAATCACAGAATCCTCTATATTACTCCTGCAGAATCCTCACTGGCAGCCCATGAAAACAAAATATGAGCTCATGGATTCCTGAGCGCACACGTGAAAACATGCACTCACACTAGCCTCCTGGAAAAATCCTTCGATTTAAGAGGGTCAGAGGAGAGTGAAGTTGAGGAACTGGTAGTCTAAGATGGACTGGGCTTCTGTATGTCTACTCTATAAATGCACCAAAATGTATCTATCCAGTAAGTGAGCGAAGATACAAATAGGAACAAGCAACATAAAAGGAACAAGATGTCTTCAAGCACTTGCAAACAAATAAAAGTCGGGGGGTCGAGACGCCCAACATTCAACCCGAAAGTCGTCATATAACCATTTCAATAACTCTGAAGCTGTTAAATTAAGCTAAAAAAATAGCTGTTAAATTAAGCTAAAAATGCGATATGTATAGCTAGCAGCACAAGGGCAGCAGCCCTGCTCCAAAACATAATAAGCTACCTGAATGTATAAAGCCTATCCACAAGTTTCCGAGGGGCGCTCCTGTAAAAAATAAAGTGGGTGAAACTTCCGGTGAGGCAGCGGAAGTAGCATTCCAATGGTATTTTGTGTGTTAGTTAGCGAAGAGGCTAGCTGTTTTTCTGAGAATTATTTTACTATTTAAAGACGCAAATCTTTATGAGAGATGTCGTTACGGAGCTCAGGGACAACATGTGCTGTTCGCGGTTGTATGTATAACCGGACTAAACTAATTCAGTGGCTTAAACGTGATTGTTTTGAACATAAGCTGAAAACGAAATCAGAGTGATCCTGCCAGAGCCAGTCTCTGATCCTGCCAACGACTGTAGTTTCCATCAGCTCCCAAAAGACGATGAATCTTCCTGTGTACATTTGTTTAAATTCTCAATATTTTATAAACTCAGTATGTGATTGGCTGTTCGCTACTGATGTTACACCTAAACTCAGGATCAAAGCCTGTGTTGTCAGAATACCAAATGTGCCAGTTAATGTATTCAACTAGCACATTCATTTTTAATTTTGAATAAACTCCAAAGCACAATGACTAAGTGTTTATTTTTTATTTTAATTGTTTGTCAGCTCGCACAACTGTCTGTCACCATTCCTTGATGAGTATTGATTATTAATAATGTTATTATAATTCTCTCAATCAACTACTGCGGAGGGTAAAGGTACTGTTATTTCACCCTTTTGAATTTCGTTGAGATTGTGTTCCCACATCGTTAGCTAGTTTGGATCGCTATAACCTGAATGACTGTCAACTGTTGAATGAACAAGTGTCAAGCATGTCAAGTCGCGCTTTGTTTACTTTGAACCGGAAGTCGCGCCCACTTTTGACGCAAGGCCTCATGGGGCGTAGGAAAATTGTGGATATAGGGAGCTATCTTCTAAGACAACAGAACCTCATGGCTTGATTTAAAATGCTTTTTCAAACATGTGAAAAAGTGTTCCTTAGGCGATAATCAGCTAATTTGAGTTGACAATAGCATGCTGCTAAGCTAATGACACTCAGTACAAGCTTTACTTTATAATAATGAATCTAATATAGAAATATGTTTATAATAAACATTTTCCATGAAATTGGTTCACAATTACAGAGAGAGAAACAGAAAAAACAAATCAACAGAGATAGTCACAAAAGTAATTTGGGATTGTTTGCAATGTGGCCTTATTTGGCCAAAACCAGGTATTTTTATGGTATACCTTTAGCCTTCACATAGAGAGCACAGCTATGACACCAACAAACAAAAACGCTATCTAGGTGGGCAGCTCACTTGGTTTTGGAACATAGCTCAGAGAAAAAATACATTTCGACTGTCACCTCATGACATCCTTCAACACAATGGAAAACATCTACAATTCTCCAAAGTAGCACTTAAACTTTGTAAGGCCAAATATGCAAGCCTGTGAAAGTGTGATATTGTGGTTTTGGGTCTTGAGTAGGTGTATTACATATTACAACATCAAACCTTTACAAACACAGCCTCCAGTGGTAGGTCTCTCCAATTCCCGTCTCTTTTCACACAAAAACATCTCCACTGCTTATCCAGCAGTCTGAACCAAAGACTTGACAATGATACAATCTCTAAATTCTCGAAGCAAACGGCTCCAGGGTCCAGGCTCTCATGCGGCCAAGGCAATTCAATAGGGCCCCATTCTCTCGTGACTGACCACTAATGAAAGCTCAGTATAGCCCACTTCACCTCAGAACACAGAGAATTACAACCGCAGCTGACCAAAGCAAAACACTCTTCTAACCTCTGGGGTTGTACAGTACAATTTTTTTTTTGTTTTGGCCAATGAAGATGTATCATTACTGTAAAAAAAAAACAGTAGCTGCTCAGAGAGTAGTTTTGGATGACTCTAAGACTCAGTTCTGTTTGAGGGTCCTCCTTGACCCAAGCAGAGAAAACGCCCATTCCCCCGACACTGCCGATGCCTGCCGCTCGAAGCCGCCGGCACAATGCCTGTCTGTATGAGCTCAATGGCTGTCATTCATGGACAGGCGGTCAGGGCCACACTGGGACCTGGCTGGTTAACACAGCTGTTTCAGCACAGCAGGAGCTACTGAAGAACTTCCTCTCAACACAGGAAAACTCCTCTTATACAACATCCAAACCATATCGCCCAAAAGGGTATTTGGCAAAAGGGAATCTCGCTATCTTCCGCTCTCATTCTACAAAAGGGAATCTCGCTTTCTTCCTCTCTCATTCTACATCTCTGGCTCACCCCTATATGACTGATAATGATTTTAGCTTAAGCTCAACTATAGAGGAAAAAGAAAAATAAGCGGAAAATAACCAAAGGAAGAGGGAGTCGCAGAAGGCCTGAGCTGGCGTCTGGGCATGGTAACTTCATCAGGACAAAGAAGGGTATTTATCTTTCAGCAAAATCTAAAGCACTGGGAGATCCCAGGGCAGAGATGATGAGTCCAGAGACCAGGGAGAGCATTCAGTTAAAATAACAGAGTCTCTCTATGGTCAGGAAAACTCCCCAAACTGGTTTGAGCCCTCTATATTAAGTGTCCAAAATATTGCTGTTCCAAATCCCGATCAAAGCCACCTAAACACGGAGAAACTGGAACCAGCCAGTACCTTTTACAGTGTTAAGATCCATTTCAACAGGGGCAATAGCTATTAACATCCCCACCAATAGATGGGGATAGATAACATTGTGTTGCGGTTACATGGTCTGTTTCTTTAAATGCTCAAGCCCTTTAAAGTTGGGTGGATTTGAATAGGCTGTCAATAATTTGATTCTTCATCAGCATGATGAAAATAGTTCCAAATGGGATTTCAATGTTATTATTCCTCTGTGACATTATTGTTACGCTTTTTTTGTTAAAGATGATAAGATGAGACATGCGTACCATGACGAAAACAACAAGAAAAATCTATAGAGAATACGATTATTTTAAATATTCCAATTAGTCAATGTTGGGGATGACCCGCTTGAGCTGCACGAGATTAATCAGATATACAGTACACACAAGCATAATATTACAACAAAATAATGAGAATGCACAAGTGAACCAGAACTAATTTACGTGCTCGAAGGAATGTGCAAGTCACGTTGGGAATGCAAATGGTCTTTATCAACGTATCTGTACTGGTCCAGATATTACACACTGAAATGAGAAACCTAGTTTACTTTTCTCCTCGTCTTCCTCAGGCCCGTTCAGAGACTGTTTTCAGGTGCGGCAGGCGGGGCACAGCACCAGTGGGATGTATCTGTTGAAAACAGAGGGTAATGATAGGCTGATTCAGGCCTGGTGTGAACATAAATTAGACAACGGAGGCTGGACCGTTTTTCAGCGAAGGAAAGATGGCTCGGTCAACTTCTTCAGGAACTGGGAGAACTACAAGGTAAGGACCCACAACACACAGACCAGAGCATGCTGCAAAAACTAAGAAACGAACGAGCAGTAAAGTCCTCTTTTTTCCTAACTCTTTATCCAAATTTAGAAAGTCTAAACATCTGATAAGAATCAGGGAAATAGGGCAGCCACTGGAGACAGCCTCAGCGTCTGCTCCACATCCCTGTCATGCGAGTGTATACGTGTAAGTGGATGTGTGAGATACTGTAGATGGAATGTGCAATGAGATTCCCAGTAAGACCCATTAGTGATTTACTAGTTCAGTTCTCAAGACTTTTCAGTTATATAGATTTGTTTTAGGTTATCAACCATTACATGAAAATAAGTAATGACTAATATCAAAATCAGCTGAGAAGTTTGATAATATTAGTTTATGGTATTAGATCATTGGGAAGAAATAAAACATCTAAGCTATGTATTCCACAACACGTTTCCTACAGCATTAGTGCTGAACAGGAAAAGACATTTCACCTTCAGTTGTGGAAACCAAAGAACTATAGATGTGATGTATAGGAGGCTTGTAGACCGAAAGAACATAATTCATTCTCTTTCCAGGAGCATTGGCCCTAAAATGACCATCTCCCCCCTGTACGCTGCTGAAATCGTTGGAAAAATCTAGTTATGCCTTTCTAAAGTAGCTCTCAAGTTCCCTGCAAAGTCTGGCTTGGGAGTGTGACTTCACCGATTTTGTCAAAGTTGAGTGTTTACTTGCCAAAACGAGTGAATTGTAAGTCCAGAGTTGAAGGCCTCGTACAGAAAAATACCTCAAATCCTCCTCACTGACACAAATGAAATGAAAACAAGTAAAATAACTGCACACAGCCAGGGGAACACATATATCCACTAAGCGCACTCAAGACTTAGATGAACTATTTCCATTGGAGAAAAGATCAAACTTCTCTCTCACATACTCCGTCTCTATTACGGTTTCTCTTATTTACTCCCTCCTTCTCCCACACAGAAAGGCTTTGGGAACATAGATGGGGAGCACTGGCTGGGCTTGGAGAACATCTATAACCTAGCCAAGCAGGGGGACTACAAATTGCTGGTGGAGCTGGAGGACTGGGTTGGGAAGAAGGTCTATGCAGAGTACAGCAGTTTCCATCTGGAGTCTGAAAGTGAGGCCTTCAGGTTGAGACTGGGCACCTACCAGGGCAATGCCGGAGACTCCCTCACAAGCCACAATGGAAAACCCTTCACAACGCTCGACCGGGATAAAGATGCTTTTACAGGTAAGATGCTAACGGATTGCTTTTTTTTTTTCTAAATCATGGGCATATGTTATAACTACTTATATAAATATATAAAACCTTACAAGGGAAACATTTTTTGGAATTACAGTAAGTAGAATTTATTGCATGTTGTCCATACATGCAAAACGAAGCATTGAGAACTTTGTAAGTGTACAGACAGTTTAATAAGAAGATACTTTATAGAGTCCTCAGTCAGAAAAGGGTGGCTTGCTCACTTCAAGTTGGTGGAGAGATCCTTCCTCAAGTGGAGGAGTTTAAGTATCTTGGGGTTTTGTTCACGAGTGAGAGAAGGATGGAACGGGAAATTGACAGACGGATCGATGCAGCTTCTGCAGTAATGCAGTCAATGCACCAGTCTGTTGTGGTAAAAAGGAGCTGAGCAGTAAGGCAAAGCTCTCGATTTTGCCGGTCAAACTACGTTCCTACTCTCACCAATGGTCATGAGCCCTCGTGAGGTCATGAACCCACCGAAAGGACAAGATCCCGGAAACAGGCTGTTGAAATGAGCTTTCTCGGCAGGGTGGCTTGGCGATCCCTTAGAGATGGGGTGAGAAGCTTGGTCACTCGGGAGGAGCTCAGAGTAGAGCCGCTGCTCCTCCATATCGAGATTGGTCACCTGAGGTGGCTCGGGCATCTGTTCTGGATGCCTCCTTCCCCGGGAGGTGTTCCGGGCATGTCCCACTGGGAGGAGACTCCCGGCTAGCCTGGGAATGCCTCGGGGTCCCCCCAGAAGAGCTGAAGGAAGTGTCTAGGGAGAGGGAAGTCTGGGCATCTCTGCTTAGACTGCCCGCGACCCGGCTCCGGACAAGCGGAAGATGGATGGTGTAACAAGGTTCAGGGAAGAAGGAGGCAGGAACCGGATGATAATTCAAAAATAAAACTTTATTTAAACAAAATACACAAACTACCTGCCAGCAGCCCCTCACGGACGACTGCTGGCTACCCAAAATAAAACATAAATACCGGCCAGCAGCCCCTCACGGACGACTGCTGGCTTACCAAATAAAATACAAACAAAAGCAGACCTGTTCCTCCCTCGATCATCCACTCCGTCGCTCCCCCTTTATAGCTCCGCTCCTCCGTGAGAGATGCGAGACCGGTGTGCTTCGCAGGTGCTGCTCATTAGCAATCGCACCATCGTGACTTTCTCTCACGTCCCTCGGCCGTCCTGCTCACCACAGATGGATATGCCCCCCTATACTAGCATTATACGCTAAACAGTTTTGGAAATAAAACTATTTACATTCGATTTTCATGAAAACAAATCTCAGAGAATGGTAAACAAGGTACCAATGTTTTAGTAGACCAAAGGTTCATTTTGCACCAGAGTTCTCTAACTTTCAGGCACGGTTTTGTCAAGCCATCATTCCAAATGTCATAAGACCGTGACAGCTCCAAAGCTAATAATGTCCACAACAGATTTGATTGCCAATGATGCTTGATTCGTTTTATCAGGGACGCGCCAAGAAACTGTGCTTGAGTTGACAAGGGTTGTCTGGAATTGGTTCTGACATGAGCAAAAGCTTTGAAAGTGTCGTCATTCTTATTGCATTCTCTTCACAGGCAACTGCGCTCATTTCCACAAAGGCGGCTGGTGGTACAACGCGTGTGGACAAACCAATCTGAATGGCGTGTGGTACTCCGGTGGTGTGTATCGCAGCAAGTTCCAAGATGGGATCTTCTGGGCGGAGTATGGAGGCGGGTTCTATTCGCTCAAATCAGTCCGTATGATGATCCGGCCAATAGACTGAGGTTCACCCCCAGGACCTCACCCTCATATCACATGAGTCTAAATCGCTTGAATGTACTCATAACTCACTTCAGCACTTATTTATAATCACACATTTATGTTTATGAGGACTGACATGTATAACACAGTATAGTCGTCATTGGTAACAACATCATTACAAATCGTGAAAAGGAGTTAAAGGACATGCGTTTAACCAGACTTGAACACCGATGCCCTTTGGTCTGTTGAACAGTCCATCGAAATTCAGAGAAGACGACGTAAAAAACTAAAAAGTTGGAGTCGGATGACAACACGGTCAACTTCAGGATCTCCTGCTCTTCTCCATCTCCTAAAATTTCCTTTTACTGTTTACTTCTTACATTCTTCTCCACTGCAATATCTTCATTGGTGCCTGTTCCTTCTGACTCTCCCTCATTGCTTGGACTGACGACTTCAAAGCCTCAATCGCAGGTTTTTAATTAAAGATCTTTGGCCTCTTGCTTTGGAGGCTTGTCTGTAACAGGACTAGCACTGGGCTGAACCGTTCACCAGGCCCCGTCTGCATTCGGGGGTAACGTTGGTCTGTAAATATACTTCATGTTTTATAGTTGTTTGTTTTTGTAAGAGTTAATTTAAGGACTCACCTCCAATCCACAGTATTCATTTGTTATTTATATATCAGTGATCTGTATTTATTACAGTTATAATCCTCCAATCATCTATTTAACCCCGATTATGATGTACCATTGTGCTTTTGACACACTTTTGTATACTTTTTACCAAAAGAGAGAGAAAATTACATCCAGGGTTGTAACCACCATGTACATTGAAAGGGACATGACCCCCAACTTCCAGCTTAGAGGTCTATCAATACGCATTTTTCAATGGCTAAATCTTAAATTCAATATTATTCCGTCCACAATATAATATATTTTCAAGTGAAACATGATATTTAACAAGAAAAAAAAAGAGGAATGACTTGATTTATTTTAGTGGGAGTTGATTAGACTGTGAAAAGCGGACGTTAAATACCATAATGGAGCCAAACCAAATATGAGTTTGTTAAAACAGTTGGTTGAGATTATCCAACTGTTTGTGTGGCCTTATTTTAGGGGATAAAGTAGTTGCAGAGTATTATGAGCAAGCATTCAGAACTCTGGAATTGGCATCCTTTTAGTTAATGAGTTGAAATTTTAAGTAAATTGGTCATGCTTCACAGGAAACAGAATTCATCAATCAAAAGTTAATTTATTACAAAGTATAAAACCCTAAAAAAGGCCTTTAGACTCTTATAACTTTCAGACAAGGCTTATTTAAGCCATCATTCAAAGTTTGTTTTGATGAATCTTCATTTCTAGCTACACTTGTAGTTCTAATATATGGATTTTTTAATTTCAAAACTTTCAAATAAATTCAAATTGCAATTCTGTATGTTTTCGCAACCTAAGTCAAAGCAGAAGTAAATAGCAAAATTAGCACCAATTAAATAATGTGCACCAATAAATTGGATACAATAAGGCAATGAATGATAATTATGTAAGTAAATGGTCCATTTTGATTTCATGTTGAGTTTTTCAATTGGTCTACCTTCATTAATTGGTTACACCACTTACTGGCTCTCAAACTAGGCCAAATTTATGCTAGACTTCCCTTATAAAAATCACAAAAACTGATTTACTCCATCAACAGGGGGATGGACACACTTATGCCCGAATATAATTTTGGTACGAATGAAATGAAATAGATTTTTGTTAAAATTATCTCTGAATCCACTTTTAACGCTGCGACACTGAATAAAACAGCGTCCAAAAGTCTGAGTGAACCATTTTTTTTTCATAAAGTATACTGTATATGGAGTCACAGCTGGCTTTTCAATTACACCATTGACTTTTCTGCAGTATGACCAGGAGTGTGTGTGCGAGAGTGTTCAGAAACAGAGATTTCATGTCAAAAGTATGCAGACATGTGAAAATGGGAGGACTACAGCACATAGACACAATGAAAAACACATTTCAGCCATCCAGTCACGAATGGAGGCGAGAGAGACCGAGCCGAGAGAGAGAAAAAGAGGGATCCAGAGGGAGGGAGAGAGAGATGGAGACAAAAGAGCAAGACATTCCTTCCATATAAAGTGCTTAGGTTACAGCCCCACAAAAGTGTATTTCATAAAAGTTATGCCTCCCTGTTCCCGGTTTCCCCAGCGGGACTATCTTTCAAACCGTCCTGGATCACTCACAGCCAAGCATCAAATCCTATCGGGAGAACACGGACACACACACTCAGAGAGGAGAGAGAGAGACACTGGCAGATAAAATTATGCGAGCGGCCTGCACTGTTCTATCTGTTTCCCAGTATGCATCTCCTCACGGGACACCAAACACAGGCACTATCCTGCACGTGGCACATGAGAGTAAATACTCACGCCTAGACAAGTGCAGTCTCCATCAGAATGAAATTTTCATTTGTCTCATAAAAGTTTTTCAAATGCAAACGCTGATGGTCACTAAAATCATCAACCATGATGACTTGTGGTAAATGAAGAAAAAACAAAAGTGGTAAATGTAAGTTTTGGTGTCTCATGCTCTTAGATTCAGAAATGTCATGCAGGGCGATTCACATGTCCCAGAAGTCATTCTTTACTAAATTAATCTGAATCGGTTTGATCCAAATCAGGGTTATTACTAACTAAAACTATAAAAACACTTGTTTTAATGAAGCTCAAATAAAAACCGAAACAGATTAAACTAAATGACAATGAGAAAAGTCGTCTTGGCAACTGAAATAAGTTTAAGTTGAAGCACTAAAATTTCTAACAGGAAATAAATACAAACTAAAACTGAATATATATATATATATATATATATATATATATAAATCTATAAAGAATTACTTAAAATAAAAAAAACACATAACATATTTAAAAAAAGTAAATGAAACCTGAAGAAATATAAATAAATGCTAATTCAAAATATTATTAAAAAACATCAAAAGAACAGTAAAATATCACTGATCAAATTCTATTATATTGATGTGATTCATTTTAAATACATTGTTTATCATCGTCTAATAACTGATATTGCGAATTATATTGATATTGATCTTACGACTAACATTTTACAGAACTGCATTTTGGGTAGGATTATTATGAAAGGGTAGTTTTATATCAATTATAAATATTTAAAATATTAAAATATCATAAATATTAATATCTAAAGTTAAACTGCAAATGTAATGCAAGTTTCATTGTTCCATTTAAATACCCTATCATCAGCCCCCATGTAAACTTTGAGTGTGTGCAAGTTGATGGGATTTCCAGATAGTGTCTATGCAGGGTTTGCTGGCATTTTGTGTGTGTGTGTGTTTTCTTAAAAACGTAAAAAGTTTTATTTGATGGGTATGTTTAGGGGTAGGGTTAGTGTAAGGGGATAGTATATACAGTTTGTACAGTATAAAAATCATAATGTCTATGGAAAGTCCCCATAAAACATGACAACACAATGTGTGTGTTCTGTGGTTGTCTGGTGGCCAAGTGGTAAAACTGAGCACCTGTCAGCTCCACTGGAAAGATATTACAACCGTTTAGCCAGGAAAAGGAAGTTCTTATTACACACACGCAAACACACACGTTTACTTAAATGAGGACCACAGATGTCTCTTGCACTTAATATATTCAAATTATGAATACTAAAACTAATGGAAAACCAATTGTCTTATTAGAAACCCTCCCCCAAAAATTCACTTTTCAATTTTCCAAATGAAGACGATGCCAGATGTTGCCAATAGGAAGCGGTATCAGAATGGGGGGGGGGGACATTTTCATCCTCAAAGCGCGCACACATAGCACACAATGGTTTAGATCAGTGAATATTCAAAAGGCTCACAGACTCAGTCTACACACACACACACTATGTGCATCCAGCTGGAAGCTTCAATCTGATCTTTTCAGTAGGGAAATCCGGTTATAACAAAACACCCAAACCATTTGGACACTGACCCGATCCTTTACCACATCTTCCTCTCAAAAGCCTTCCAGCCAGTTTCTCACATTCAGACTGTGAAGAAGCCGTCTGGATGTGTTCAGAGCCCACCCCTCACCTGAGCGCTTTCATAACACACCACAAATCACTGACTCTGATTGCTAAAGCAGAAGTGAAAAGACCAAAGGGAGAATTCACCGACAATGAGTTAGGGTCGCACATATGCATAGTCTGTGTAGTTTTAGTACAAGAAGATTATGCGCATCATTTGCATGGGATAACACATCTTGCAATCCAGTCCTGAGTGCTAGGCTGTGACTCAGATGCAGATGAAGACTACCATAAATTAGCTGGAACTGTACAACATCAATCCAGGCACCTTCACTAGATCCTGTGACACATCAAGCTCTGGCTCCAACTTCATATCCTACTCAAAATGACGGCCATCGCCAGATACTCGCAATTCAAGAAGACAATTTAATCTTTATAACCAACACATTAATGTGATGAATTATTAAATAAACATACTGTATATGTTTCACGCTTGGTTTCTGTTAAGGCCATTGCACACCGAGTGCGAAATTCGCATCCGAAATTTCCGCACGTAAAAAAAAAAAAATTCGACCTCACGTTGCCAATCACGCTTGCACACCGCCTCCGAAAATTTCGTCCGTCATAAAAAAATTCGGAACACGAAAAAACGCATATGAAAATTTTGTACTCAGTGTGCAATGGCCTTTAGTAATTATACAACGAACAGGTGTAGAGCTAATTAATAAACGAGGAAACTAACTAGGAAATCATGTAAACAGGAAAGGATCAAACGGCGTGAAAATGAAACTGAACAATTCTGAAACAGTGAAAAACTGAACATAGGCTAATCGTTACAGTTTGAAAAGTATTATAAATTATAACTAGATGGCATATGTATTTAACTAAATGTTAATGAATGACGTTTACATTAGGGCTGCCCTCGACTAAAGATTTTTCCCCATTTTCAAAAATGAAATTCAGGCCTGAATGAATGTCTGTAAAATTGTGATTGGAGCATCCATATAAATAATTCTACATGATTAAAAGTAGGCTTCAAATAGATCGGTATCGGCACATACTTCTCCCTGTGAAGTTTCCAAAATTCCCCCCAAAAATTCCAAAATTCCTGATCGGATCACCCTAATGCTACGTTCACACCGACGTGAATAGCACGTCAAATTTGCGTCTACCGTGTCTAGTTTGACGCTTGACCACTTGGTGTGATTCACGCGTCAAGAGCGAAACTGGAGTGCATAAAATTGAAAGTTTGAAGCAAAATTTACGTGCGTGAAAATCGAAACCCGTTGGCGGCCATCTTTTTTTATGTTGATCGAGCAATCATTCAGAGAGTCACCACTCTGTATTTACTCTGGAGAGCAAAACAGCGGCGTGGGGATCATCGTCGCCATATATTTGTGTCCACCGGACCCTTCGGAGGCGAACCGTTTGGCAAGTTTCACACTTTGTTCACTCCAGGAGCTGTGCCTGGATGACGGCCGCTGTCAGCGGTACTTCCTGAACATGTCTCGTATATTGAAATAAAGTTTTAAGTGATAAAATATTTACTTTGTTGTGCATAATCCCACCATGCATTTAGTCAAATTACAAAATTTATTGAAGCATCCAGATCCTTCGCCACGTGAGCAAGCAGCTAGGCTCCTGATTGGTTAACGTGGTGCGAATTGACGCCAAAGTTCAGTTTTTTCAACTCGGGCGGCAGACGCGAATTCGAGTAAAATGCGTGAATGCACAAATGACACTAACTAAATCATTCGCGCTTAACGGGCCAGACGCTCAATTCGCGTGAACTTGATGCGCGAATGAGGTGTATTCGCATCTTCCGCGCCACGCTCTACGCCTCATTCGTGCCGCAGGAATTTTTACGCGCGCAACGCGTCTTTGCATTGACTTAACATTGAAAAAATTCGCACCTGACGCGCTATTTGTGTCTGGTGTGAACGCACCATTAGGCCGTGTGTCCACCAAAGCTTTTTTTTCATGCGCTTGGCGTATGTTTTCAATGGGAGTGCCACGTTTTTTTTAAACGCCATGAGCATAACGAGGCGCTGAAAGTTTTTACACGCTGAAGCACTGGGAGCTTGGCGTTTTTTACTGGTCGCTGAGAGTTGAAAAACAGAATATCCGCAGCACAGTTTACTTGTAACTGATTTCGCATTTAATTTGTTTCATACTAAAATATAATTTTTCATCCATTTTGTTCAGTTAGCTCTGCTGGTTGATGTCGTTGTACAGAAATAATTATGTGACAGTTGATCGGCGTGGTATTAGCCCCTCTGCCCCGCCCCATCGCGTCTCTGTGCATGCCACAGACGGTCCACACACTGCACTTCAGAATTCCGTCTTTTGCGTTCCTTCAATATTACATTTCTTTTATAAATGTATATCAAAAAAAGCTTTTTTTTCTTTGAAAATCGATTTTTGACATTTGTTAATCAATTCAGAATCGTCCACGTCCGCATCGCCATGCATCTAAGAATTGATTTTTTTCCCCACCCCTACCAATTACTTTGGAATTTTTTTTGGTCAACAAAGCCTCTTCTCATCAACTAACGTTTGGTTTACTATTAGGGGGCAGCTCTAGTTTATATAAATATGTATCTTTGAGTTTTTAGCACACTTCCAATGTTCTGTTGGTAGGGGGACATGGGTTAAAGAACATCCAGCGGGTCAAAATGAACAGTTTGATTAGTACGGCCAAGTCTGAAGAACACAAGAGGTCCTCCAGTTCTGTGCCTGAAATTCCTCCATCTTTTCTTTGAGGAAAGTGACTGGCAGTTCTTTATTGCAGTTTAGACCTCAAGTTGCACAAGACAGTATTTTCCTCTCTGTGTTCCAGAGAGCTTAGGAGTCCTCCAGCCCCGTACCAAACACATCAGACAAATATGCATGCACACAGTCAGTCTTGGTTCTGTTAATTTAAAGTTAATTTATGGGATAATTCACCCAAAAATGATCATCATATACACCTCATGTCATTCCAAACCTGTGAGACTTTCCTCTGCAGAATTTGTAAGATATATATAAAAAACAAATGTCTGATGTGTTTTGTTTTGACCATTCAATGAAAGTCAATGGTGTCCAAAACAACACTGGACCCTATTTAGGCTGTGTGTCTCCTAAAGCGTTTTTAGCCAGCTGAAAATGGCAGACGCTCTGCTTAAGACGCCGTGCTTTGGGCGCTTGAGAGCGTTTTGGCAGCGCAGCATTTTTTTCCATTGAGACGTTTCGTTGCTATGATACAGAATATCCGCAGCACAGTTTACTTCTAACTGATTTCGCATATAACTTGTTTCATTCTAAAAAATTATTATTCATCCATTTTGTTTGGTTAGCTCTGCTGGTTGATGTCCAGGGCTCGAGACTAACGGCGTCCTATCGTCCTGGGGACGATAGAAAATGTGTTTAGGACGAACAGAAATATTCTCCAGGACGCCTACAGGACGAAAGACATTTTGAATGTGTGTTCACAGGGCTCGAATTTCAGCGCGGGTTTTGCGCATAATTCTAATCATTCCCGCAGGTCTCCTAATTATAATGCGGGATATTCCCGCATTCGTAATCCACACAGATTATAAAATGTCAGACGCAATTTCACAAACAGCGTGAGTGTTCAGCGGTGCTGCGTCTTCTCTTCTCTCAAAATGTTGTGGAAGGCAAGCATTAGTCGCTGCTGAGATAATACACACTCACTCGAGTTCAGGAGTCGGGACATGAAGGAATATTCACTTGCACAATCGGGCCAGCAGTGCATCGTGAATGAAGTTTACCATTTGCACGTCTTTTTAAGTCTTGATTTTTAAACTTAAGTTGATTTTCAAGCGATCCTGAAGAGCTTGATTAGCTGGTTCAGGAGTGTTTGATATTGGTCAGAGGTGTATTTTGCAGAACAGAGCAGTGCAGACAGCCATGAGCACATTTGAAGACCTCTCACTTAAACATATATGGAGAAAACACATTGGAGAGAGGCAGAGCGAAGGAAAGCTTGTAAACATCTCTCACACTATGACTGCACACCAGCTCTGATTTATTCATTCCTCACTTCTACGGTTTCATAATCAAGCATAACTATGAGAACTGTGCCAAAAAGATACAAGAAATCCGCCTCGTCCAAGAAGAATTTGATGAAAGTAAAGAGTCCAAACACGCACATTTTTCAGGTCACTCTAAATAAATAGTTTCCAATTCGCTCAAGACACAGTTTGTGCTGCCAGTTTAAAAAAAAAAAAAGAAGAAGAAGACAAGTAAAAGAAAAACACTGGATAATGGCTCAGCAGCGTCTCCCATTGCTCATCTGAGCTTTAAACGCCCTGAATAAAGCAGGACTGGGACAGTGTTCAGATGATGATGTAACTCCAACACGTAGATACAGCATAACTGCTAATGATGATGCCAGTCTTATAAAAGAGTATTATAAGTATGGCACTAAGCAACAGAAATGTTTGTAATGGAGTGCATGAATGAACATGTTTTGATAACCTTGTAGGGATGACATTTAGCTAAACCATCTTTATACTACAAAGGCAGCAAAACTACAAACTTATTTTTTTATTTTAAACATTGATAAGACATGGCATCAAATCATCATATTAGACTGATTTCTGAAGGATCGTTTGACACAGATGACTGGAGTAATGATACCGATACAGTATTCAGCTTTGCATCACATGGATAAATTACATGTTAAAACAGGCAAATAGAAAGCATTTTTAATTGTAATATTACTTCACGATATTACAGTTTTTTTTTGATCAATGATGACTTTCATTAGTTTCTATGGTTTCTGATTTGATTATGTTTATTTGTTGTTCATTTAGTTAGTATCTGTGTATTTTTACCCTTAGTTCCCTTTGTTCCGTGTCATCTTAGTTTTACTTCATCGAGGTTGATAGCTTTTCCTGTGTACCTTGAATATTGAATACCTTGAATTACTAACAGCTTGCACCAGCACAAACACTCTTTTGGCGTTAAAAAAAAAAAAATAGTCAGGATTTACTAAAGTCACGCAGAGAGAAATTAGCACTGAAAAGTTGTCAACAGGTTTATTTTTGCGACTGATCTTATTACAAATGCATTGTAGGAGTTTCCCCTTTCAGACACAAAATGCATGGGTGGAGAGAGTAGGTCTAACGATTAACTGATAAGCACCTATTTTCCTGAGAATGTAAATTTCTCATGGTATCAATTTACCATAAAAAGCTAAATATTACTTATATACCGAATAAAAATGCATGTTATATTGTTCAATTGATGTTTTATTGGAACAGTTGGGATACGTCACAGAATAATGGCATTTACGTAGTTTAACTAAATAAATTGTGCACAGAAAATTAAAATATATAAAAAAAATAATTGTGCGCTGGCTCACGTGTTGCATGCGAAACATTAAGCAAACATAAAATAAGTTTGAATTCTTAGGGGTCTGAGCTGTTTTCTGGGGTCCTGGAGGTGTTCTCACATGCTCTGACATGAGTGCTTTTTTCTGTTACTTGTGACATTTTCATGGCTAAATTATTATTACACTGTATTCAGCACAAACTCTGCTACAATAATATGTCAGCAACATGTATGTCAAATTTTGTAGTTTTGAGATAATTATGTTTATGCGTGGTTTGTGAAAAAAAAGTCACTGAAATAAGGTCATAAAACCCATACTTTCTTTTTGCTGCCTCAAGTTTGAGTCGGCTCTCTCGCGTGAGAACATCGTGTCACGTTCGCAATGTACAATTAGCCGACAATTAATTTAATCGAGTAAATTCTCGTCGACAATTAATCGATAACTGACTAATCAATTAGTCGATAATAATGGTTTACTAACCATTTGCATCCCTAGTGGAGATGGTGATTTACTAAGGTTCGCAGTTTTGCACTAGTCAATTTAATGGTATTTGTGCCCTTATTTAAACTTAAACCAGACGCTAATTTTGCGCTGGTCATTATTAAGGCTGGGCGATAAAACAATAACTGTTGCAATACAATTTTCCCAGATAAAACAATATCAAGAGTTCTAAAAATGTTCGATGTTAATGCAGCAAAAGCGTAACAAAATTAATTTGAAAGGCAAATTCAAGAACACAAATGTGCGAATACCTAAACAAAAAAGAAAATGGTTTAAAATGGGATTATTTAATTAAAAACTCATTAAAATGTGTGTGTGTGAAGATGTATTTATAACTGCATTATATTATTACGAACGACAAATTGGAAAAGATCCTCCCCACAAGGCTATGTTTATGTGTGTTCAAAAGAGAGAGCAAAGAAAAAAATACCCAGATACGGGATGCAGGATGTCATGCTCTGGCTGCTGATGAAATCTCTCAAGCGTTTATAGTTGTCTTCTTTAGACATCAGATATTCCAGCCTCTCAAACGTGGCCTTGTCCTTCCGACTTAAAAGCTGTGGGAAAGAGAGCAAGAGAGAGCACACTTGTGACTAAAACAATAAACAAGTTTACAGGTCTGTAACTACACAAAATCATCCGTTTGTGTGTTTTATCAAGTCTGCATGTGTTTCTAGACATGCAAACGTTTAGTAAATCATCATGAACAATTCGGTCTCCAACAACAAATCTCAAAAGAGCCGGATTTTAGTATCTGTGCTCATCATCTGCATCATAATCATTCACAGTTAGTGTGATCAACCACTTGGCAGAGCAAACGTAAATGTCGGGACAGGCGTAAAATATCTCCACCTGAACAATACAAAAGGGAAATAAAACTAATGTTTAGTGTTTCGTAATGTTCTTAGCAAAAACAAAAGTGGGGGAAACAAACACAGAAAAGAGAGATAAGATTAAATAAGAGCTCTGCAAACAAAGGGAAATTTGACGGCGCAGAAATTAAATCCAGAGTCCTTCACAGGAAATTCCAACAAACTTAACCAAATTAAGAGCTACCTGACATGACCTCTCACGCAAACACACTCCAGCTCTCCAAAACCCTTCTGTTTGCAAGTCTGTGTGGGGACGAAATTTCTGCAAATGTCCCCAGAAATATAGCAAAACCACTCTTCAGGAAGTTTGTAAAAGGACTGAGGCTTTCGAAACAGATGCAGGAACAATTAGGGTGCATCATCTCGTGCTCCAAATAAGCGTCCTGTCTATTCGCACGCAGTGCAGAACTCCTCTGTCGCACGAAAACTAAAAGTAAATAAAACCCAGAGAAACTGGTATTGTGATGTTCTGTATAGTCAAAGCTGAAATCTTGGACATACCGCGTGAATACTGTATGAAGACTTTCACCATATTCGTCACCGGTTTTGATGTTATCACCGTGTGACGCATTAAAAGGATTAGTTCACTTTTATAAAAAATAAATAAAAAAGTTGAAGTTTTATAAGCACAAATGCTCGCCTTGCTCTGTGATGCACGTGCGTGACTCTCCTGTTCGAACTCGTTCATCAAAATGAACAAACCTTTTTTTGAGACATTTGGTTGATTCAACGAACGAAATGACGTGTGCTGATACTGATACTTTTGAGCCGTCACTTTGAGCCGTTCGTTGACTTTTGAGCCAAGGCAGGCCCAAATGGACTCTGGAATATGGACTTTGATCAATTAAAACCGTATGTACTGCATTGCCATTAATGGCTGTATAGATGGTTACAGTCGTTACATTCTGTGAAAGGAGGCGTACATAACCAATAACGACCCTCAAGTAATAGCCAGTTACTTCATAAAAACAGTTAGCCTACTGGCATAGGAGGGTGTCCCGAGAGCTCCACGCAGACATGGGGACCGAAAATGGTAGTGTGGCAGCAATACATAGGTTTTTACAAAGTAACCATGGAGACAGTTTAAATTTCGAGAATAAAGTCGTGTTTCGAGAAAGAGTTTTTTTTCCCGAAACACAACAACTTTATTCTTGAAATTTAATGAGTTTATTCTCAAGATTGTACTACGACAATTTTCTTGAAATTTCACAAGTTTAATCTCGCATTAAAATGACTCTATTCTCGATATTTAATGAGTTTATTCTCAAGATTGTATTTCGACTTTTTTCTCTAAATTTAACGAGTTTTTTCTCGAAACACAACAACTTCATTCTCGATATTTAAAGAGTTTATTCTCAAGATTGTAATTCGACTTTTCTTTCGAAATTTAACAAGTTTAATCTCGCATTATAATGACTATAATCTCAAGATGGTTTTATTTTTATATTATTGCTTGGCCCTAATCCTCTTCCGTTGAGGTGAGTAAATTATCAGCAAAAGTTATTTAAAGTGAACTACTTCTTTAAGAGTGAAGGAAAACCATTTGAAATCCGTTATGAGCATCCAGACTGAGACGCATCTGTAAAATCTGATTGGAATTGTATTTCAAAATCACCAATTCGATTGGGTGGGAGAGAAGAAAAAAAAAAGGGAATGGGCAGACCAAAAATCACCACACTAAAAATATGGGATTCAATATCTAATTTAAACTTCTACATTTAGGTCAGTAGTCGCAATGAATTTGAGACACTAGACAAATTTTTAATACACTTTTTGACCTGTTCTGTTATTAACAAAGTGAAGTTTGCAAAGATGTCCTGTCTACAGTCTGTTTCTATACAATTTGCCCTTGAACGGTAAAATGGTGTGCATAATGACATCATCCTTAAAAAAAAAGTATCACAAAAGTTTTAGTGCATCACAAAAGAAATCTGCCTGTGTAAACTCAGAATAAATTTAATTTACCCTTTAAAATTACAGAGAAACAGTTCTTTGATGGGAGCAACATACAGACGTGGACTGTCACACTACAAAGCATTTATTTGCGTTCAAGCCCTTTTTACTCGATCTCTATTTTTTATCTATTTATTTATTTAGTAAGTGTTTCCAAAAAGAAAAAAAATCACAATGAAAAAAAAAAACTCAGACTTTGAGCACTAAAAAAGAAAAAAGATTTGTGTCGACATTTGCAAAATATTATCGGACACCATCAGCTACATTGGTGAACATTTTTAACACACTAAACCTTTTTATTGTTGTTGATGTTCCCCCACACGTCCTCCCAAAATAAACCTTGGATGGAAACTTGGCTATTCATCATCCAAATTCATTTGTACAGATTTCTGTTCTTCCACTGAAGCACACGACGTTCTTTGGATCATTTTCAAACCAATGACGGATAATACAATATATAATGGAAAATAATTGTATTAATTCACAAAAATTGCCAAATAAAAGTATGCTGAGACTTTTGGAGCCCACGACATAGGATAGTGTGTGTTTGGCCATGTCTGAGGAAAGCTACTGAAAGAAGCCATGGAAAACATAGATCTGAAAAAAAAAAGCGGGGGATAGGAATATTCCAGTTATGTAAAAGACTGAAAATGGTACACTAGAGACAGCATTGAGGAGGAGGAGGATGCTGGCTGTGACTGAAGACAAGACAAGGTTTCCAAAGGAGAGACAGATGCATAGAGCTGTTGGATAGCCTTATACAAGTTCACCACGGTAACCATAGTTTCCCTCAAAATACTAATAAATACTGCTTGCTCATGCAAAAGTCACCACCACAGTGCTAGGATGTTGTTGGTAGCTGCCAAGGCATTGTTATGGGGCTTCTAAAATGCATATCGGGGCATTACTATGCTGTCTATAAGCTGTTCTGGATGGTTTTAGTGCTGTCTATTAGGTTGCTATAGGGGTTTCAGGTGGTGGTTTCTTACTGGCCAAGGCCATTTAAAAATCGAATAAATGACAGAGTTTTAATTTTAGCTTTTATGGTTTTACAGTAGCAATGATTAAAAGGCACTTTGCTATGACACTTTTCATAAAACAGTCTAATAAAAAAAGCTAAATATTTAACAAATGTCAAAATTGCCACATAACTGCCAGCTATGAAAACATGCTTGGTCATTCTTATACATCAAAATGTAACATTTACAAGAGTGGGCATTTAAAGTTCAAACCGTTGAGGGTTTTTCTGAAGGAAACCTGCTAAAGAAAACTATGCTAATTATGCTAATGAATGTTAACAACCCTAGTGGAGCACAGAGCTCAACCACAGATTGATTTGTGAGTAAACACACTGTAAAGTAATAAAAACCCAAGGAACAGGTGTTAGTTTTATAGATAGTTGGCCCATTTTATAGTAGAAACAGACAAATGTTTTGAAAACCTCAGTATTAGCTTTAGCATTAGCAGTCTATTGAACTTTAAGTGTTAAGATCATAAGAATATTGTTAACATTAATCTTTCCCTTCTTAGAGAGAATTTTCACTCAAACAATCAACATTTTTATGCTATTTTAATTAATTCTAAAGGCAAAAAAATCACTACTACTACTATTGAGTGTGTTTAAATGAAGGGTGTCATGTTTGGGAATTGAAATGGTTGAATTCCAGTAAAGACTAAAAAGGGGGAAAACTAAACAGAGTTGCTTGTTTGTTCATCAATCTGAGTATTGGAAAGTAACAGCTCAAGTTTTTGTAGTGATTCATCTGTTTGCAGTTTCCAGCGCTCATCAATAACTAACTGGAAGCCTGGATAATTTCACAACCTGTAAACAACTTGAAAACATGCAGTATCTGGGTTGGACAGAATAATGAATAAACCAAGAACCCAACTGACCAAACAAACACACGATGCTTTGAGATTTCTATACTGAGTGTACATATATATATATATATATATATATATATATATATATATATTAGATGTAACAAGAAACCAGCAGATGAAAATATTGAT
This sequence comes from Cyprinella venusta, assembly GCA_038021265.1. NCBI lineage: Eukaryota > Metazoa > Chordata > Actinopteri > Cypriniformes > Leuciscidae > Cyprinella > Cyprinella venusta. Next base: position 13,591,025 of record CM075876.1, on the reverse strand, counting down.
GCATTATAATGTACATTACGAATAAATGCATTATACACAAGGCCTTTAAGTGTTACCGTAAAATGTAGCTAGTAATATAAAAATGTGTCAAAAGGAACATATTGAATAACTCACAGCCCAGGTTTTGGAGAGCCTGAAGATGGGGGCGCTCTGTAAAGCGGATACTACCGCCATCACGGCATGGAGACTATTCATGTCACATAGTTTCTGCAGGAAGAGAGAAAAAAGCTTAACAACACATACAAATACAATCACTTAAGTAGAAGCACATATGTGCTATATGGAGAGTTCTTACCTTTGCCGTTCTGATATAGAGGCTCAAAACTTCTGCTCTGATCTTCAGGGTTTGAGCATGAAGAATCTCCCTCACCACCCAGAAACTCACCTAACATTAGACAAAACCATAGGAGAGACATTGATAACTGATCAATACTGCCATAGACACGACATTTCTCGGTACTATGTAAACTATGGTCACACTTAAAATGTACATAACCCTTTTCCATATGTGCAGAGCCACTGCACCAGTGGAGTCATATGCTTATAACAGCAAAATATCTGATATAGAACAGATGAGAGTATTGTGAACTGTTCATCTGTTGGTGTTATCGTTAAATAGTTTTGACATCAAGTAGTAAACAGGAAGAGAAGAGACAAGACAAGAAGAAAACAAGTAGTGTAGAGGGATGAGATTTGAAGAAAAGGGACAAAATGAAGAAAAAAAAAACTTGGTGAGACAAGTTGATGAAAATAAACGTAATGAGACAAAAAAAAAAGATTTAAAGGAGACAAGAAGAGATGATACGAGAACATGAGAAGCTGACATGAGAACCAAAGAGAAGAGATTCAGGAAGAAAAGTGACAAGGCGAGAATAGAAGATGCAAGAGAATATAGAGACAATACAAGACGAGACCTCAAGAGAACGAGAGGAGAAAACAAGCATGAAAAAACGACAAGACGACAATGAGTGAGGAAAAGAGACAAGGAGCAAATGCAATTAAAGGAGGTGAGACTGGAAGAGAAAATAAAGAGCGACAAAAAAGTACAAGAATAGACATAGACAAGTGAATGAGAAACTGATAGGAGAAGAGACCATATGAGACAAGGTGAGAACATGTGGAGAAGAGGATGAGAGGAGAGGAGACTGGAAACTGGAAGAAAGACAAGATAATAAAAGACTAAGAGATTAGAAGAAAAGAGATGAGACGAGAATACAACAGAACTGACTAAAAGGAGACAAGAAAAACAAGAGGTAGATATGAATTAAGACAAGACATGAACGAGAGGAGAAAAGAACCAAAGCAAATAAAAGAAAATAAGAGAAGAGACAGGAGGAGAAGAGTGGAGACAACAAGAGAAAACTGAAGGAAACATGAACGGAGTGAGACGAGAAGAGACATCATTATTTAAGGTTCAGACGTTATGTAATTGCAGACATGGATTGTTGGAACATCACTCTTCATCTCGACCAACCCCTGCCAACCTCATCCCCCCATTTCCATTTCTCCTGTTGATTTTCCAGGCCCTTCCTTCCCGCGTTCCCCCCCTTCTCCCTTCTTTCCCACATGTCTGATACTGGGACACACACACAATGAAGTCATTGTTTCACCATCTCCCCTGCTGTGTGTTCCCACGTTTGTTGTTGCGAGATTGGATCGCAGCATCTCTAGATAAAGCCTGAATGCCTTAAACTAGTGGAAAGGATTGAAATCTAATGACTAATGAAAAGGCAGCACAGCACTGCAAATCTTTATACTCAAACACAAGCACAGCGCAAAAACTCCATCTCACTCACATCAGCAGTTGTATTACACATACACACCTGAACTCCACACTCCTTTCATTTATATATATATATATATATATATATATATATATATATATATATATATATATAAGCCAACAGACTTTATGCAGATTTCCCTGGCAAAATATAACCATATGTGCCTCATTTTGAACATCTGTTAGTAGGTAATCTGTAAGGTCTGTCTGTGTGCATGTGTTTTTATACCCGAGTTTGCTTCTTTTATTTCCTACATTGAGGAGCTATATAAATGCACTCCATATTTGTGCATGACGGACCAATTTGTTGGCTAAAACAGTTTGTGTGCGAGTCTTTGAAGTGGGGTGTAAGGGGTCTAGCCGGAGAGAAAAAACTGAAAATTGGAAAACATATTTATGGAGAGAGCAACTTCCAGTGTTTATAGTGATACAAACATTAACATTTCATTGTACACAATCACAGTGATCAACACAGTACAACTGAACCAAACATAACTGATTAAACTGCCGAACACCCCCGAGAATTATAGGTTAACAAATCTAGAATTATAGCATTTATTTTTATTATTTATCGAGAGAGAGGTGAGATTCGTACCTGCGTCTTTCTCTCTACTAACAATGAAGCTGTGAGTTTATTTACTTCAAAATAGCGACGTAACCCCTTCATTGCTGAGAATTATACCATGGTCTGGGTGAATACTCGATTCTGATTGGCTGCAGGGTGTCCGTTAAAAAGTGATAATGGACACCTAGTAAAGTAGTTCTGGCAAAACTGCCTGTTTACCATTCGAAATTAATAAATAAATGCGCTGCCTACAACGGCTGTGAGTAACCATAGCAACAGGCAGTCACGTGCTCTATAATCTAGTTAGATATTATAGCCTAATACAACAATGAGCGACTTCGTGCTATTTCTTTTAACATTTATGGAGAATATGGCATTCTGGCACACTCGCCGTCGTCCATTAAAACCTGACAACGGACACCTCGTCGGGCATTAACCCTTAATAATGTAGCGATTCAGTAGTGATTCTAGCAAGTTATTTTATTACTGAAAGTCGTGTGGAAGAGGTGATCTATGTGCTAAATAACTACTAAAGATGTTAAACTTTCAACTAATGCCTGGTTCAGATTATACGATTTTTTTTTTGTCTGTTACGATAGTCACTGTGTCAGATTACGCGATTTTGGCTCCTAAAATCTTGTCGTGTCGTGGACAAGACACACGTCAGACTACACGTTACTTCCTGACCAGTCATCGCATGCCGTGTTTAACGGCGCGCGTGATGTCATCGAGAAGGCGAAACTCGTAGCGAGTGAGTTCCTGGATTGCTCGGCATTGCCTTTTCAGCATGAGAAATACACAGTGTGGCGTGCACGGCCATTGCGTGAGACTTAAGAACACTGCTCGAAGAGGACAGTATGGGCTGTCAGTCCTCCAAAGAGAACTTGAGGTAAAATTTGGTTTTCTTATATATGTTTACTTCTAGTTTTAACGTTAGCACCATCGTCTCTCTTTCGTTTTGTCTTTTTTGAAAGTTGTATTCGGAAAAGCTTGTGCTCCTATTGGTCAACCTCATACATGTGACGGATCTACTGAAATATAACACAACTACTGGTATAACAAAAACCACACAGCCCTCTAGCACCGACACACAGACAGGCATATATAATATAATCTCACATATAAACGAACACAGTTTGCTGTTAGGTGACATTAGATTCCAGCTAACTTTGCAGGTCTGTTCTCGCCTATGCAAGCATCATCCTTCAGAAAGTACATTTGTGTTGGCAGGCGAGTGCGTGTGGGTTCCTGAACAGCCGTTTTAGCCATTTTGAGGATGTACATTGAGAAAAGTTTCCACAGAACACAAATTCCTCGATGATTTTCTCATATTTAATACAGTGCTGGCCATATTATCAGTGAAGAGAGTCGGGAAGATTTTGAGGTGTAAGAAACAACTTCTGCTTTGCTTATAAACTTTATTCAAAGATAATTCCCTTCTGGTTACACACTGTCAGCTTCTGCCAATAATGAAGCAACAGAAACTTGAACACACTCAGAGGAGGCCACATATTTCTTCAAAGGCCAACTGGATCAAGTCAGTGTTTCCCAACACCGGTGTGTTTCCAACATCTTTACTCAGACCTCAGTGCAGCGATAACCTCTTCAAACACCCCATCACCTGCTCACATTAGAGCCAAAATGTCAGTGCATGTCCAGTTTCCCCTGAAAGTCACTGTGACATATAATCTCATTTATGCAAAGTGTGTGGTGTTAGCAACGAGTCCAAATTCTGTTAACAAGAACCTTGACAGCGACGTAATTTTCCATCCTAGCCAATCCAAGGCAATAAAGTCAAGCGACTTAGGCCAGAAACACACTCATTGGCAAACACAGGCGCTAATGATCAGCCAGCACATTACAAGCATGCCAGGTCGGGAAGTTGAGCCACTACGGAGGCCTGCACCACTCGTGACCTGAACGCTAACCCCGACCAACCCTCTTCTGCACTTTGATGCCTAATCCCTTTGAATTATAACACAGAAATCCCTTGGAAGCCTTATTTTCCCTTTGAAATATTTACACTCATTTAATTTGAATCTAACCAACTCTTGAATGCATGTGACCACAGAAGAAATAAACATGTTTCTTGCTGTAGTAAAACCTGCAGACCAAAGGGCTATCCGGGTATCATTTTGGTTAGTACAATTAGAGAAGTAATATTAGATAGAGTAAGAAAAAAAAACAATAATAAAAAGTGTTTACTTTAATTAATCAAGAACACAATAAATTGATCAAAAGTGACAGTAATAAGTTTTGCATTGTTACAAAAAAAAAAAAAACATTTTTTTTTCCCCAACATAGAGCGATTGTTTCGCTTGATAAGACACTTATTCATCGTCTGAAATTGTTAAAAGCCCTTTGAACAGTTTGCCGTTTGCACTGAAAGTATATTTTGGACCTTGAACCATTTGGTTACCAATAAAGTGCATTATATGGAGAAAAATCCTGGAATGTTTTCATTAAAAACCTTAATTTCTTTTCAACTGAAGAAAGAATGACAGAAAGACTTACCTGGAAGTCTACAGTTAATCCCTATGATTGTAAGTATCAAAGTAAGGGGACAAAATCAAAAAGTGTCTTTGGTTTACCTGGTTGAAGCGTCGTGTGAAGGCCACAGCGTTCGGCGCTGAACTGTGCTTCTCTTTCTTGTTCCAGCCACAACTAGAGAGCTCCTGAAAGAAGAAAAAAGTCACATAAAACAATTGTTTTCCAGCTGGTTTGTGATTTTAAAAACTGGACGGAAACAATCAAGTCAACCAAGCTCAACAGGAGAAAGCGAGTGGTTCACAGTGCCAAAAACAAATCAACTCCGGACACCTGAGATGGGGGGAGCATCGCTCATGACAAGTGACCCTAGAAAGCAGCAGTAATGGGGCTTTAACAACATAAGTTCAAATCTTTCCCCATCTAAAACGCTTTATTCACTTAATTCTACATCTAAACATAGGAGTTATCTCAGACAATTGGATGGCAATTGTCCGAAAATTGTGTTGACTCGCAAGGTGCGAGAGATTGACCGAATGAGAATGGAAAAGCTTTTAAAATAATATTTAACAATGTGTATTGGGCAGCAACATCCCTGGTTGAACATCAATCTGACACGCTAAATCTCTAAGACACAAACATGAAAACTCAACTCTGACTGTTCTGTCATCTAAGAAAGGATCCGTTAGCTTCAAGATTAAAGCCGCCGTTACAGTCTAATAGCCACACTTGGAAATTCATATTTGGAAACTCCCATCCATAATTACGCAACCATCCGTTATGTAATTACGCTAAGCGTTCAGGCATTTTCCAGTAGAGAATCCGTTTCAAATAAGCTCTAAGCGCCATTAAACACAAAAACAAACTCTGAAACGCATTCAACCACACAGAGAGATTTAATTCCTGTCAGTAAATGGAAGAAGAGCTGCCTGATTTCATAATGGGACTTCAGGAAGAATGAACGTAACGTAACCGTCAAACATATTCATCCCGATTGTACGTCGGGAATGCACCAGACTAAAACTCAGCACCAATACAACCGCAATCTCTCTTGAGGTCGCACTAGCAAACAGTGACCTAATGAGTCTGCAACCTGTGGAGGTAGCAGCTTAGCAACATACACAAACACAGATGTGAGTACATGGGCCAACACACACACAGCTAAATAAGTGTGCTTTCTGTATTGTGTCTCTCCAGCACCAACAACCATCAAGAATTGCCAATGAAATCACTTCTGCTGAATCAATTTCTCCATGTGTTACAAATCTGCTGAAATAGAGCTTGAGCCCCCAACTTCACGATCAGTGATGAGGAAAATCACCTGCTGAGATTTAATGAAATCAATTGCTACCCAACTCAGGGAACAAAACAAGGTTAATGGCTGATTTCCCTTCTTCTTCTGTGATGTAATGCACTTCTAAGACCAAGGCAGACCTGAACTGAACAATGCCTTTATTAAATTTAACCGAACGTAACTGGTCCAGCTGGCCAGTTGTCAAGGTTACTGTTGAGTTCTTCAAAACAGTGACAGGCTCCAGATGGTGGTAGTGTAGCCTAATGGTAACATTTGGACTTGTAACCAAAAAAAATTGAAGACTACAACTCCAAAAGAGGGATCTTCCCTACATACAACACTGCATTGCATTGCGTAATCCATATTGTATACTAAATTTGCAAGAGTCTTCTCAAAATCTGATTGGCTGTATTTATGGACAACATCCAAGGAAGATCCAGTTGCTGGATTTGCCAAAGTTTGCAAAGATAAATGGCATCAAATCTTAGAACTGAATACACGTTGATCTCCGGGATGTTCTTCTTTGTTCTCAGGGGCCAGTTGCATGAACAGCCATTGTGTTAAGACTGTGTCTTAAGAACTAGTATGACCAAGCAGTTAGTTAGGGGTAATCAGTGAAAGAGCCAATTCAGTGGATGGGGATTATTGGGATGCCATGGTTGATAAAGGCCAATGTAGAGAATTTGGCAAGGATACTGCGGTTTCACTCATCCTCTTTACCAGAAATGCCATGGGATATTAAATGGATTACAGAGAGTCGGGACCTCAGTTTAACATCTCATCTGAAGGGAGTTGCTTGTTAAACTAGGGTCCCCATCACTATACTTGAGCATTATACCTCTCGAACACCTCTTACAGCAGAAAACTAGTTTTAGGTCTCCCATCCAGGTACCCTGCTTCGCTTCAGTGGGCAACCAGTCTTGGGCTAGAGGGTCATATGGCTGTGGCTCGAATGCAATAATAATTGACCAAGCATTTGAATCAGCAAATGGGCTCAGAGAAACCCATGCATTACAGCAGAAACAAAAGAAGGAAAAAGACAAGTATGAGGGGAGGGAAACAACCTTCTGTAATTCTCAGCGTCATAGACATCAAGCCTTCACACAAAAGCAAGTCGATTCTGTTCACAGGGAGCGTTGCTGTCGCACAAAAGTCTTCAAAGCAGTGGGAAGTCCATGGAAAGGGGATCATAGCAGTGTTTTATGTTCACTTTCTTTCACGTCACTTGAAAAGGCTTGTAATCTCTCTAAAATGAAACATAATTTTAAGATGTAGCAGCATTGACATTACATTACAGCATTACATATGACATTTGTAAGTGCATTTGCACAGACGCCCACTAAAACACATCAGAATAGCCCATCATGCCTTGAAAAGACCAAATCATTTGGCAACTTTCGAGCAGTTAAAATGATTTAAATGCATTTTCATGCATTTTTTCCAGACTGAAAGAACAAAACAAGGCTGTTCTAAAACCAGTCAAGGGAGGTATTCCTGGAAACTGATCAGCCAGATGGGAATCATGGATAAGATAATGGGAGATGAGTTTTAATGGTGCCACAGGGGTGCTTTACTGTAGGCTACGTCAAACGCTGACCTAGAGAAGGATTCGTGTATGACCTCATTCAGTTGACAAAGATGTGGACGTCGCAAGCCTGTGCTATATCCAATCATTTCTCAAATGAATCTACAGTTATAGTCAAGGTAATAATAATAGTATTATTAAATTGTTATTATTATAACCTGCTAACAACTGTAGAATAAGTTGGGAAATTTTGTTTAAATTTTTAGGTGAACTAACCCTTCAACAATTGTAGAACAATTTGAGAAATGGTTGGAAATGAATATTAGTATTGTCATCAATAATAACAATATTAATGATAATAGTAAAAAAAATGCAAAAGAGAATGTTTTATTACAGTCTATTGAAAAAAAACTTTGTGGAACATCAAATTGGACATTTGGTGGGATTTTAAGATTTTTGGGGGGGTATCGGAATGGTTCACTAGAATTTATGAGTGCTACAAACAAACCCAAACTCCACAAACAAACAAACAGACAAACAGATTGTGATTTGCTTATATTGTGCATTAAAAAAAGGACAGAATTTACATTTTCGAGTAGACTTTTTTTAAACAAAGTTCCTAAATTCCTAAGTTAACTAACGCCACAAGTCGGAATAACTAACAAGAACATAATTTGCAATTTCTGCTCGCGGGTCTGAAACAGATGTTCACCTGAAGATTATAAATCTAAAACCGAACACTTTCACAAGAAACCAGTGATTCTTTTCTCTCTCTCTCTCTCTGCTGCAAGAGGTTTTGTCTTGTAAAAACGGCACAAGAGGGAAAGTGATCATGCCATATGTACTGTCCATTAATCTGAACTGCTCTATAGAGCCTGCATCAGACGGCATCCTGCCAAAGAAATGCTACTAAACGAACTGCACAAACGGGGGAAGATGGAGGACCTCACTGGGGAACAGATCTCCAACCACTGTTGCAAAATAGAGACACACAATAGATGGGAATTGACATGGTTACACCGTTTTAGCACACTATCAGTTTTGCGGTCACTAGAAGGTAACATGAGCAACTTAATCAGATTACTTTTTTCAAGTAACTAGTAAAGTAATGGATTACTTTTAATTTTACAACAAAATTTCTGAGTTACTTTTTAAAACAAGAAACGCTAGTTCTCCTAAAATACATTTGCAGTGATATACTGTTATCGAACAGTCGACAGAGGTGGTGATTAAAATTACACTGTAATGAAAGCTTGATTCTCAGGTATGTTTGAGACTATAGACTATATAGATCTAGTCTAAACAGTATATTGACTATATAGAACTGACATTACAGTACAGAAGAGCTCTTTGGCGTTATCAATCATATCATGTATCATTGAACGAAAGAGAGACTGTAGGGAGCGAAAATCAGTCTATATACTTTTATAGAAAATCCCGGGGAAGGTCTTTTTTTTTAAGTTTCGTTAAAAGCTGTTCACACGCTGGCAATTAAAAAAGCAATTAATCCATTAAAATTCTTACATATAGCCCATTTAAATGCTCTGATATAGCGCTGAGTACTAAATTAAGGAACCGTCATTCCTGTCAGCAAAAACATGGCAAGCAAATTGAATAATTAATTAAGTTAAAAGTCTTAAAACAAAGTTACATGAAAAAGTGTATCACGTCACAGGCAAATATCCATTTCTTATATTGTGAAAACCAGCTGGGCCCTCGTCCATGTTTTCCTGTATAGCAGAACATGAAGACAGAGTGCTGGTATTAAGACAATCTCTCATGTTGTGTATCATATCCATGTGTCGGGACGACTGCCATGTGATCTGTGCAGCGAGTTTGTAACTGGCTCACGTGTGTCTGCAGTGGTCGTTCGGAGACCCTACAAGCATTCTTCACAATAGTACGTATGCAACATTTTGCGCCAAAAACGTCCAGACTGAGCGATAATGTGCGTCATAACCATGAAGGCCAAAGAAACCCACTGGCTGCTTACAGATGCATTAGAGCAACTAAGAGGGACAATTTTACAATTGAACATGCGTGTGCAATATTCACGTGGCTCTCTGTGGGCAAATTGATTAAAGATGCTGATCTATTATCCTTCAAACCCACTGAGAGCGTTTCCTGAGACAATCCTGCGAAAGAAAACCACAGAATATCAAAGGCTAGACTAAAATCAGCATCTTTATAAAAGTTGAAGGGATAGTTAATCTAAAAAGGAAAATTCTGTCATCATTTCCTCGACCTCACGTAGTTCCAAACACATATGACTTTCGTTTTTCAGTAGGAAGTAATGCCCCATGTCCAAGTTGCCCTTTCCATACAATTAAAGGAGATCTCCGGCGAACAATGAACCTTTGGTCTAATAAATCATCGGTACCTAGTCAATCGTTCTCTGAGATTTGTTTTCATGATAATCGAATGTAAAGAGTTTTATCTCTAAAAACTGTTTAGCGTATAATGCTAGTACTGGGGGCATTGACTAAGTAAAAAGAAATCGCTAGTTTATACCACTAACAAGGCTCAAAATAGCCTCACACTAACGCAGTAACATAATGAGGATCCATACATGCAAAACGAAGCATTGGGAACTTTGTAAGTGTACAGACCGTTTAATAAGAAGATAAGTTATAAAGCCAGTTCACTCCGTGTATACATACAGAAGCCATCTTAGGAAATAGTCTCGATAAGTCAAACCACGAACGTCGTGCTGAGTGAGCTGAACTGTATGAAGTTCAACGAACTTCTGAACTGTATGAACGGAGTTCGGGGATCGACTTATCGAGACTATTTCCTAAGATGGCTTCTGTATGTATACACGGAGTGAACTGGCTTTATAACTTATCTTCTTATTAAACGGTCTGTACACTTACAAAGTTCTCAATGCTTCGTTTTGCATGTATGGAGCCTTGTTCTGTTACTGTGTTAGTGCGGGGCTCTTTTGAGCCTTGTTAGTGGTATAAACCAGCGATTTCTTTTTAGTTAGTCAATGCCCCCAGTACTAGCATTATACGCTAAACAGTTTTTAGAGATAAAACTCTTTACATTCGATTATCATGAAAACAAATCTCAGAGAACGATTGACTAGGTACCGATGTTTTATTAGACCAAAGGTTCATTGTTCGCCGGAGTTCTCCTTTAAGGTAATCTAAAAATGACAAAAGACACTATTAAAGGCAGGGTAAGCGATTGGTTCCAGTGGAGCATACACACAGTGAAGCAATGCAAAGGTTTCATCTCATTTGAGTAGGGATGCACGATATATCGGCCAGCATATCGGTCGATATATGTTCATTTTTAATGTTATCGTTATTGGCCTGGTTAGAAAACGTGGCCGATATATTAAAGCCGATAAATAATGTCAGCCCTTCAGCTGAGACTAGGGTTGGGTATCGTTTGAATTTGAACGATTCTGATTCCGATTCCTTGTTTCGATTCCGGTTCCAAACGATTCTCGATTCCGATTCTTTTAAGAGGCAGGGTCAAAAAAGTTTAGCTAACCTTGCTAACCAACAGTCTTTCTGAAGGAAATAATCCTTTCTGAAGGAAATACTCCTTCTGTCACAAATACTCCTTTTGTCACAAATTTTGCATTTTGCAGAGATTTCGTTATTTTTAGAAAAGTGAAGCCACACTTTGGACCGCCGACGTAAGCTACGCATGCTCGACTCGCGCGGTTATGCCAACTCTTCCGGTAGACGCTTCTTCGTTGGTGTTGTTCAGCCGCGGTTTCTTCTTCCGGTCGGTGGACTGTGAATATCGAAACTAGGAATCAAAATTTTAACTTTTGAACGATTCCGGGAAAAACGAAAAGTTAGTTCCGGTTCCAATCGATACTCAATTCTCGATACCCAACCCTAGCTGAGACACTTGTTGAGCACTGTTTATGTTTTTGAATTTCTTGAAATATGATTGAAATCTCTTCAAAAAATTAAAATACGGTTCGGTAAACCATGTGTAGCGCAAATCTGTCATATCAGCTATACAACACTATAATGAGAACAACATTATAATTGTGCACTTGGGACATGGATTCAATTGTGAGACTTTTGTTTTTGTAATCAGGCTCTCGAAATTTGGATTTAAGTTTATCGGCCGATATATCGGTTATCGGCTTTCAAATATAAAGAATTATCGGTTATCGGTATCGGCCAAAATTTTCATATCGGTGCATCCCTACATTTGAGTGTTTGGGGCGAAGAGATGGTGCGGGCAAAAATGCAAGGTTGTTACAGAAATAAATCCGTGTTTGAAGACATTTCACGAGATATGAGGATATGTGCTCTCATGACTTGCTTTTTACCGAAACTGATTTTTATGATGCACAGATTTTTTTTTAAAACTGGTTTCTCATTTGGCACACAGAAAGTGAGGCGGCCAAGTGTCCTTCAGATAGAACAGTGTTATTGAATAAATAATCACTTGCTTCTTTATTGCTTCCTCTCTCTTTTTCACACATTTCAATTCACTTCAGCAGATCACAAATCATCAAAAGCTCTCCTTTCCAGAGCCTCAAACACAAAGACACACACTCCAGTCACAAAACACACAAATACAACAGAAAACTCCATGAACTACAGTCGACCCACGCAAAAAAACAAAACAAACAAAAAAAAAAATAGCAGGCTTCTGTTGTGATGTGTTTAACAACCTCTGCAGATGTTAAAGAGTTTTTGATTTCAGTAGAGTTGATAAAAACCTCCGTCAATTAAAGCAAACCAATAACAGCGTAGAAAAACCGGACAGGACTGCCAGCTCAATGATATCACTGCATTATTCCACTCAAATCAAACAAACCTTTCCATTCCACCCAGGGCATTGTGGGTCAGTGTGTGCTTATGAGCGCCTATAAAAGACGGGTAATGGGGTGGTACAGAGAACAGTCCGTATGCATGTAGGGTGGAAAAAGTTGTGCAATTTCACACATCACTCTACAAGACAGTTTCATGAAGTTTTAGGGTTTCAATGCATGCACTAAAGCCTCTGGTCTGCATTACAGCTGCCATACTGCACATGGACGTGTCTGCTGTACACTTCATCTGAACCTTATTAGAGTCAGCATTCTTGGACAGGCACACTTTTGACTGCAGGCCTTAAGTCTGGTATACCTTGCAGTATTTTTTTGCCAAGAACCTACCATTTAGACAGGAAGGGGCCAGTCTGGAAAGTAAAGATACCAACCACAGTCATTAGGTTTATTTAACAAAAGAAATTGAATAATCAAATGTAAAAACAAAACACTGCTTAGTCAAGAGCAGTGAGTGATTTTCTCTTTGTTTTGTGTTGCTTGATTAACATTTAAACATACAATATGCAATTTTTTGGCCACCAGGGGTCACTCATTTAAAATAATAATAAAAGACGTACTTTGATGACGTCAGGAAAGAGCGTGGGCTCACGGGAGTTGTTGTCGCTGTCAATGACAACCAGCTCAGCTCATGACATGACATCATCGTTTCACAAAATATACGGATACGGCATCTCTCTGTAGATTTAGCTTGTCAAGATGCTTTAAATGCAACCCCAATGTTTACCCGTGTCATGCTTTTTCTCCTGTCCCAAACCTTGGGTCATTTTTCACCCGTACGTTTGAGCTTTACTGAGCTGACTGTAGCAGCAGAACGTTCAGGCAAAGCGTAATCGTGGTTCATAACTATAATACAGACGAATATAAATATTTATATTACGCTCCTTCAATGAATGACCTATTTTAGTACATTTTTCATATATAGGGCACACCGGATTATAAAGCACATAAGATACTGCAGTCAAACGTTTGACTGGGTTTGCGTTATGCATCCACTATGTGCTAAAGGCTAAAGGGAATGTAGTGAGAGCGCGCCGCCGCAGGTGAGGCGTTTATTTAGTAAGCATGCATGAGCGCGCTAAAGTGGACACGTACATTCGCAGCCTGACTCATATGAGTATTCAATGTGCGCAGCTCGCTAACAGCAACAGTTGGCTGTTTTGAATGAGACGACTCGGTTACTGTGAACGGGGAGCGCTTTATGCGCGAGCAGCACCGGGGACAGTGCGTCTGAGTGAGCGCTCGTGAGCGGGCACATGATTTACACACATAAAAATACGAGTTACTTTTTCTTCTTCGTCATTTTCTTTGCTTTATTGGCGGTAGTCCAGTGTTCCCCTTTGTGTTTGGTGGTTTCGCCGGGTTCCGCAAGGAAGTTTGAGAAATTAGAGGAGTCAAAGGTTATATGACGCCATAGACAGGCGACGAAACGGAAATAAAGACACGGCCCGTGTCTTCGAATTAAACTATACATTTCTCCGTATTTGAAAGTTGGTGGAAACTGTCGGGATAATGTAAGTACACATCTAATAGAAATATATAACATAGATACAGTTATTTTTGCTATTTTTAAAGCAGAAAAAGAACATATTGTGGCTTTAAAGGGGTGATGAACTGAGAAATCAAATTTCCTTGAGCTTTTGACATCTAAGAGGTCATCTAATTTAAGAATATCCTGTAAGTTTCAGAGCTGAAAACGTCCTTGTTAGTCCAATAAAAGCTTTTATTGACACCAGCCTCAGCAAACGACTTGTTTTTCAAAGTGGGGAACTATGACGTCAAAGAGGATAAAACACCACCCCCGTACGTAAAAGAAGATCAACACCTACTTCAACACAGCCGGTTTAGCCCCGCCCACCAATTAGATTCCTACCTTGTGATGACAAACCAGATCGAGCTACCGAGCAATATAAAATATTGTGCAGTGTCTGGATGTGGAAGACAGTCGCTACATAAGCTTCCTCTGGATTCCAATAGTACTGCTTGGATAAACTTTACTTTTAATGACGTTCCAGCTGATGAGGTAAAACATTGTCCGTCTGTTCGCTTCATTTCACTGAGGATTGTTCTGTAAACAAGACTGGATTTGCAGACCGATTAAGATTAAAGAACGGTACTGTGACGTCTATATTGAATCTGACAGGAATTGTGCAACACACGGACTCTGGGTCGAACATGTATGGGCGAATCATTCCGGTTGCCATTTTACAACATTGGACGTTTTCAAAACAATTTCCTCCAAGTGCATCGACGGGTGAGTTGAAACTCATTATAAAATGCAAAACTGTTCTCCACTCACAGCAGTGGGCGTTTACGTCCAAGTCTTCAGTGCGAGACGCCCATAAAAACCGAGCGATTTTTCAGCTAGGCTCACAACTAGGGTACAAAATAGCCTATTACTTATGACGTTCGCTTGGTTTTTGCATTCAAAAACATCAAAATGAATAAGTCGACCTCAGACAACAATATAATAAAATTTAAAAAGCCAGTTCATGACACAGTCAGAAGCAGGTTTATTAGGCTGCTGTCACTTTAAGAGTTGCACAGATCCAAAATATCGCCACACGCATACTTTTTATCAACTGTTTACTCCACTTAAGACATAACTTACTGTGTTTACTCACCAATACGGACATTTTGACATGATTCTGTCATATAAGCTGTGGAAGAGAAGTGAAATCAGGATCATGCGGTCCGAGAGTTGGCTTACTGGCTGGACACTTGAGATATTATCCATATCACAAGTGTCCAGTCTATTCTTTGCAGTCGGCTTCGACCTAAAACTTAGGCTTTTCACAATCTTCTGAAGTATTAAAATCACAGTTGTTGTAGGCCATTGAAATATGCATATCACATTCGCAATGAGAGCACTTGCGATATTCCAATCATTTTGATATGACGTGCAGCCCTATTTCATTTATTTATTTATTTATTTATAATGTAAAAGTCTTTGTCACTTGAATAATTTCATACATTTAAAGCATTTAAATTTGTCAGATTATCAAGCACAATACATTTATATTCATTATTTAACACAAAACAAATTAAACAAGAATTTCAATTAGGATGCTGATAAGCCAACAATAAGTGTCTGATATTAAAATATCCTAATATAAATTCAAATCATGTATCTGTATTTTAACTCCCTCCCTGAGGTCGGTGGAATATCTTTTAATTAAATCAAACCATCACCAGAACAAACTGTTCTCAAAATAAAAATAAGCCAACACAATGATTTGTCCTAGCACAAACAAAAAAAAAACGTTACAACGTGTAATATCAAAAACAACAGTGCATAATACAGCCGTAGACTGACATTTTACTCCCTCATGTTACTCTACACAAATGCTTCTGCGGCCAGATTCAAAGAACGCGTCAATAATCCTTCATCAAATCCCTTCCACAGAAAGCTAAAACAGCAAACATCCAGATATACTTCAAAGCGAGACAGAAAGCCAGAACGAACCATTATCTATACGCGTAATTTGTCAACAGATACGCATGTTCGCTAAACCGCCAGCTAAATGAATCCCAGACATTTTGAAAATCTGAGGTTTGTTCTGTACAGTCTTCCAGAGAAACAGACCCTCAACTTTTCTAAGAGGGGACCTGCAATCTCACCCTCTCCTCTTCTCTCCAAGCAAGCGTGCACGCATCCAAAACCCTGCTGCCAAGACAATCAAAGCCAAACAAATGCATAATCAATCAAACCGTCCAATGACATAATTACACAAATGACTGTAATTACCATAAATAATGACAAAAGAATTCACGCCAACCAACAATAATTTTCCACAAACGCATTAACAAATCACATAACATTAAGTTCTCCTTAGTCGCCTTGATTTTGTCTCTTACAGCCAGAAAAAAAAAGCCACAAATGTTACATTAGTATTCAATGTGTGGTAGCCTCATCAAATGCTTTATAAATCACAGTCTGTGTGGCTTAAAGCCCAACCTTACAGACGGTGGATAAAACATGCCTGCGCTAATAAATCGTTCAAACAGGAGAGAGAGAGAGAGAGAGAGAGAGAGAGAGAGAGAGAGAGAGAGAGAGAGAGAGAGAGAGAGGAACACTGCCACTGTCAACTTATTAAAATATAGGGCTGTCAAACGATTAATCGTGATTAATCGCATCCAAAATAAAAGTTTGTGTTTACATAATATATGTGGGTGTAGTGTGTATAATTATTTTATATATATATATATATATATATATATATATATATATACACACATATATATATATATATATATATATATATATATATATATATATATATATATATAAATAAATACAGACACATGCTTGTATATATTTAAGAAATACGTTCATGTATATACTGTATATAGATTTATATATAATTTTTATTAGATAAAAATACAAATATTTTATATTATTTCTTAAATGTGTATTTTTATATATACAAAATAATTATACACAGTGCACCCACATATATTATTTAAACACAAACTTTTATTTTGGATGCGATTAATCACGATTAATCGTTTGAAAGCCCTATTAAAATATGCAACATTTCGACCCAAAGGTCTTCGTCAGACAAACATCTGACCTCATTATTCAACTCATATTTCTGGTCACTCAAACCCCGTATTTCTTTCTTCTGTGGAACATAAACGAAAATATTTTGAAAAATGTTGGCGACCAAACGATTTTGGGGTTCTTATTGTATGGACAAAACAAAATTCAAACAAAAAGCAAAATACAAAAAATAAATAAACAAATTTAAAAAAAAATTAAAAAACGTAAAACCAAACATAACTAAATGACAGAACTTTCGTTTTTCATCTCTTTACCAACTCAGGCAAAATACTTGAAACTATATTTTGTGGCAGATGCAGTTTTATTGAGAGATGGATATTGATTTGTATATAATGTGTGTAGTTGCTCGTGATGCATTGAAATATGCTGTTTGTCACACATATGTAAATAATACAGCTATTTCAAGACAAAATATATCTTTTTTTTTTAAAAATAATTCAAAATAAATTCCCACATTTATGGTCAGTTCACCCAAAGTAAAACATTTGGACCTTGCATAGCTCTTAGAAGCTGGTGTGTTTTTAGCCGGTGTATTCAGACACATTTCACTGTGTGTTTACTGCCCTCTGCTGGGAAACTCTGGAACGGTGGAGGAAAAACAGATCCAAAAATCACAGGCTATTTTGTTATTAGAGGTTAGTTTCATTGAACTTGTCCAAATGTAACACTGTGTAAGGCTCTATGAGTCAGTCACACATGGCTTTCAGCCATTTCAGTTAGTTTCCTTTAAGGAAACATTTACACACGCAAACTAATTTGGTTCAGGAGGACCCATAGAAATCGCTGACCAAAATAAACACTCCGCAGTCCGCAAGCACCGAATGAGAGACAAAAAGCTTTTGGCATGTTAGAAACAGTTACTCACCAGCTGGCTGCTAACTGTATTACTAAGAGCAGCATTATATGATTTAAGCAATCTGACCTCACTGGTGTAGGAGCAGTCAGCAAATCAAACGAAAGGAATTTACTGAAGAAAACATCTGCTGCAACTCACGCATCTTCGTTCCAACAACTTTTCCCTCGGTGGAAAGTTAACCAATTAGAAGTTTATCTATTTTTTTTTTCTCTTCACTGTGATGACACTAATGGCGATAGCATGAAATGGAAATTGTAACCGGCTTTTCTTCAATACTGTGATGTATACAGTATATCCAAGGGGGGAGATTACTGGAGGAGAAAATGTGAACGATTGATTGGATCATAGAAAGTGAGGCTGTAAAAGTACATGCAATGAAATGTGGCGGTGAATGTCATTAGAGAAAATATGTCAAAGTGGGGTGGGGGAGGGGCTGAAGCATATTAATCATTTAGATTAAACATTTTGAAGAAAAAAATGTAAACAGACTAATCACTTATAATAAACACTGCTACATTACATAAACAAAAAGAATGGCCAATGTTTATTCTACGGCTGTCCTCTAATAGTCAACTTAAAGGGTAACTAAACCCCTGGTCAGAGCCTGACTCCACCCACTGGCAATATTTGAAAAATGCTGAAAAAGTGGGCGGACCCCAGCGGAGATAGAGGGGACGAAATAGATGCTAAAACACTCTATCCTGACCGTTTTCAATACTCACAATTCCAACTCCCGACTTGCTACAGTGGTTTGGATGAAACACGCTAGTGTTTTATACTGCCGAGGGCGTAGCTCGTGCCAAGAGCGTGGTGAGATGAAACCTGCGTACGTCACAAAGAACCGCTAACATCCAATAGGAAAATTCAACTGCAATAGCCACCATTCAACCTGAAGAGGGCAGCACTAAGACGTTTTTACACCATATATTGTAGAAATAAAACACTTTATACACAAACGTCAAAAACGTTACTCGAATCAATGACTGGTATTAATAAAGATCAATTCTTACAGATCATTAACTAAAAAAAGTCGGTTTAGGGTTTAGTTACTCGACTAGAAGAGGCTTAGTCGGCAAAAATTGTATTAATTGTTTAGTCGCAAAAATAAAATAAAAAACTTGTAGCGAATCACGCAGCCCGTGATGGGCAGATTGTTAACGGTTGATCCTTGTAGTAATTACAATGTTGTGCAGGAAATATAAACGTTCGCCTATCATCCATCAACCTCTAATATGACTTATCATTTGACTCACTTTAGTTGGCCGCTCGCTCTAACGTTAACCTAGATAAAAGTGCGCTATTATTAGAAGCATATCCAAGTGTTTGTCCAGAGTGTGGAAGCTAAAGTATTAGCGTGTTAACAGCATTATTGTATTAACAGCGATAAACACGGTCATTTTTGGTGATACAGAAGAGAGTAATACATCATTTGAAACTGTGTAATTTGTGTAAACTCACAATAACAACAAAACGTTGTGCTTCTGAGAAATAAAGACAACAAACATGATGCGATTTTTGCCATCTCAGTCTCCTTGAACTGGAGAATGTCACAAATATGAACCAAAACTCAGTGTACACTTGCATAACACACATGAGAAATATATCGAAAACTATATATATCGAATATACATATGGATATACCGATATATATATATATATATATATATATATATATATATATATAGATAGATAGATAGATAGATAGATAGATAGATAGATAGATAGATAGATAGATAGATAGATAGATAGATAGATAGATAGACAGACAGACAGACAGACAGACAGACAGACAGACAGACAGACAGACAGACAGACAGACAGACAGACAGACAGACAGACAGACAGACAGACAGACAGACAGATAGATAGATAGATAGATAGATAGATAGATAGATAGATAGATAGATAGATAGATAGATAGATAGATAGATATCGATATATAGACATTATCTGCTTATGTAATCCGCAGCATAGTCAACTTCATCTTTGCAGCCGACAATTTAAGTAAAATTGTCTAGTATATTTCCCTGATTCACCCACCACTGGCAGGAGTAGTAAAGTGTACGTTTTGGACCCTGAGTACATCAGTGACACAATGAACAAAAGACTTACCTCAGGTTGAATGGCTTTGAACACTGGAGCATCCATAAGAGTGATCTGACCCTGCAGAAGAACACAGTAGAATATGCATCACTTAGTTATGATGGAAGACATTTCATTTTATATGGTATGGTATGGTATACTTTATTGTCCCAATGGGAAATTTGTCTTGGGCTCACAATTACAACCACTGCACCAGACAATTAAAACAAACACAATACATAAAAAACAAAGAAATACACATTTAAAATCAAGTAGTTGGCCTCACAAATACTGTGTGTATTGGAGAGAACTTGCCACTGAACAATTTAAGAGTGTTTGGCATCCCCCCATTCTGCACTGTAAAATGATTGGCATTACATCATTCTCTACACTAGAACGCAAGGCATCATGCAACTCTACTACACTTAAAATAATTATTATTTCTGCTTGGTATTATTTAATAACTTAACCGCTGAAGGAATAAATGAATTCTTAAACCGGTTTAGTCTACAGCTAGGCATTATAATCAAGGTAAAGCATTTCACTTATTGATTTTCTTATCTTCCTTCAGGTCAGTGTCTCCAGATTAGAAATAGACCTTTGAAATGTTTTACGCACGTATTTATTACAGCAGAGTTTCTGGATTTAATGGCTTATTTGAAACAAGACTTCTTCCACGACTGTGTGAATCCTCTACTACACGCTGTTTAACAGACACACGAATAATAAATCATCTTTTGTCCAATGCTCTTGCCATTCACAAGACATTTTTCACGCTTGTATGAATGTCGTGTGTGTGGGATCACCGTGGAGAGTATGTGTCCATAAATAAAACACACAGTGTCTTCAGTGCAGTCTTGAGACTGAGACTGGGATGATGTCCTGTATATAGGCTAATGGGCTGGGCCATCAATAAATAAAGCTCAGAAAGAAACTCTGTACCCCAGATTCAGGCATGCGTGTGCAGAATCAGGTCATCGCATTTACATCAGGTGTACTATGGCTCAAAAACACAGAGAGCGTCCCCTGGTGACATTGTGAGATAAATATCACTGGAAATTACGACACTGTTTCCACCATTAACATAAGCTTTGCTTATTTTGGACATGTGCTTTTGCTTGTAGGTATAAATACTTATTTTATCTTAATTTGATATTGGGAATTTTTGGGGGAAAATTTCAACATTATTTTTCAGTGCACCTCCAATCCAGCAGATGGCGCACAATGAGTTGCAGCTCATGAGAGCCAAGCGCATACCTTTCTGTGACTTATTAGTTTTACAAGATGGATTGTTGTGCTCTAAATTCAGTAAAAATTATTGCCTCCCTTCAAAAATAAATTGTGTCGTGACTCGTGTGCAACTTTCTCCATTGTGTTGTGTTTTCCTGCCCATCGACCTCTCAAATCGAATCAAAATCGAACTGAATCGAGAGCTTGCGAGTCAAAATCGAATCCTACCAGTGATATACAGCCCTGTTCAGTACTTTGACCTGTATTAAATTACGCCTTTTGTCATGTTAACCGATTAGCCGATCATAACCGAGACCATTTACATAAAGAAGTCTTAAAGGTACAGTAGCAAAAACAGTCAGTTTGATTTAATTCTTATGGTCATAAAGAAGGTGGTAATGATCATGAAAAAAAGTCAACTAGCGGCTGTGTATCTTTTCCTCAAGATCGTAAGAGAGTTCAGCTGGGAGTTTAGTCTGAGTTTGATAGCTTCGCTTGGATTCAGGTGTTTAATTGAAACTCTAGAGAGCATTGCGGCCCGCAAGAATGTCTGCCAAATGACCATAAATCATTACTGAAACTGTGCTGAAGTCAGTTCAGTTCACTGGCTCCTCTCTGTCAGTGCTCATATCTCCTCCTCCCCTTCATCTCTTTCTAGTTTCCATGCGTTTTTCTTGTGATCCTTTGGCTCGGTTTATATCTGGTACCGGGACCACTGCTACAAATCACAGTGGACAGGGGAACATTTTGTCTGGGATAAACTGGCTTGGATCAAAAATCGCATTTACCACTGTCCACTTGTAATTGGAAAGCCTAAAAATTCTAATTCATGATCAAAAAAGTTCAAATGAAAAATCATTATTTACTCTCCATGTCATTTCAAATTCTTTTTTTCTTCCATTTTTGGGAAAAAAAATATTTTAACCAGGCTAGTTGATTAAAACATTAAATCAACCGTGTTGTTTCCCCATTGAATATAACAAAATACTAATAAACAAATTATTATTTAAATTATATTATTAAAATTATTTAAATAATAAAAAAAAAATCAACAAATAAATATATTCCTATTGCAAAAATGCTATTGTCTTTGCATATAATAATAATTTTAGTTTACAGAACAATAGTAAATTACCTATTATTTATGGCGATCTTAATTTCTTTGCTTTCAAACGTTAAATTAAAGAGCTTTTATTTTGGCAGAAATTGTTGACACCATTACAAAGTTGGGAATAATCTTGGCTCAAACTCACTTTTTTACCTCAGGTTTACGTGAATCATACTTTAGGTCATGTTCATATAAATATGGAACAAAAAAATCAAATCCCTGTTTAATACTAGGTCTAATCTTGAAGGATGAAAAGTGAGACGAGTTTGACTTACAGCATATTCCTCTGGCGTGACCTTCAGCACGTCGAAGACCACCGCGTCAAAGCTTTTGAGCTCAGATGGGCCCTTCTCACTGAGGGACTCTGAACTGCTGCTCCTCTGGAGGGATAAGGGAAAGAGAGCCAAAAAAGTTCTCATTAGATTACATTATAAAACATGCAAGGTAAAGCAGGTATATGGTATGCGTTTCATTGAGTGTGAGCTGACCTCTGAGGCCGGGGTCGTGAAGGTGGAGATGCTGGGCTGGCCATTGGGGACGTCCATTATTACCAAACCATCAGACACTACGGCAAGAGCTCACTCACCATCGTCATCCTCATCAGCACGCCTGTATGGCCCCCTGCACACACAAACACACACATTAATGTCCATGTAAGTTAAGGCCTGGATTGTGACTTTTTTTGCATAAAAAGCCGCTCAGATCCACAGGCTCCATAAACCTACCCAAAACTATAATACTCTCAGTGCTTGGATAAGATTGTGTTGAAACATAGTTTTTCATTATCACCAAACATAATGTTCCTCATTTATGCCAGAAAGTCCCACTGTCTCGTTCATCAGCAGCACACTCATCCAACAGTTGTTTTTGTAACTGAGACAGGGCAGGCAGTAATGTACTTCTGGAAAATGCTCATTTTCCTCCTAAATTATCTTTTTGGAAAGGATCTATACTTTCTCCTTGGCAGCATTCTGGTTTTGCAGCAAAAATGGGCTCCAATTACATTCAACAATACAACATACGACAGTTCAGTGTTTTTATTATGCTGACTTTATTATGATTTATGCATTATATTAACAATTTTAGATTAATATATGAAGTAATTGTATTCATTTCATTTAAATACCATTTACACTACAATTAAAAAAATGGGGGGGGGGGGGGGGGGGTCAGTAAAATTTTTGGATTGTTTGGAAACGGTACCCAACCTTAGTCTCAGCAGATTTTTTCAGTGACTTTTTCAGCTTGCCCTGCTGAACTGAATGTACAGGAAGTTTTAACATCAGTAAGGATCCTAGCAATGGTGACATTTCCATCATGGCAGGAGCAAACACACTGGACAGGGTCACGTTTTGTATGTGTGCTGAGCAATTTAGTCTTGTGCATCATCATAAGGAACTGACCTTGTTGGCTCCACAATCTTTGACAAAAAAAACGTTCTGCCCATTTCCAAATATTCTGGGATTCAGCCACAGGGACCTTTGAATGTTTTCCCCTGTCTTTGAGCCACTCTTGAGCAAAAGCACTCTTGAATGTAGCTCAGATCGGTCATTGATGTAATGAATAGTTGCCGACAAAAGGTATGTTTTGTGATAGGTTTCTGTCCATATGTCTGCTGTAATTGCACATTTGAACTTGAATATTATTGCAGTGATTGCCAACGTTTCTACGCTGAGCCCTTGTTTCAACATGTCTTGATTCTGCTGTTGGGTGTGGTATCATCACACTTACATTAAATTTTCCTACTGGTCCCACTGTGTTGACCAAATGTTGGGCAAGCTGATATCATATGGTTGAATGTCTTGGCAAACAAATTCAACACATTTTTCTGTAGTCTCTTGTTTGAACTGCTCTGGAACTGGCTTGGACTTTGTCAGTTTAGTTTGAACCTTTGTGGCATGAGTGGACAGATCATGTGGACTGATCGTGGGATGCAGACCGCCAACACACTCGAATTCGTGCTCTTATTGATATGGTAAATTTGACGCCACCGTTATGGTCTTTACAGTGTGTGCAATCTCTGAGGACTGAGGAAGCCTCCGGAGTTGAAGTTCAGTTATGGTAGTGTGCATTTTACTTCTGTTAGGACTGTAAGCAGTAGATCAATCATAACACACCGGGCCATCCCACCAATGAGAGCAGAGTAGCACACGGAAAGGATGAATTAGAGAGACTGAATCTTCGGATGAGTCGTTTGAAAATCTTTGGAAATATGTGGTGATGAGCTACGTATATTATGAGAAAAAGAAAGTGTTGTTTGACCTTTCTTGCATGTAAACCTGTAGTAGTAGACCTTCACAGCAAAATTAAGAGCCTTTAAAGCGATACTCCACTTTTTTGGGAAATAGGCTCATTTTACAACTCCCTCGGGGTTAAACGTTTTAAAAGTTTTACCGTTTTCTAATCCATTCAGCCGATTTTATGATTTATGAAGAATATCAGTAACCAGACAGTTTCTGGTCTCATTGACTACCATAGTAGGAAAAAAAATATTCTATGGAAGTCAATGAGACCAGAAACTGTCTGGTTACTGATATTCTTCTAAATATCAGATAAATCAGCTGCATGGATTCGAAAACGGTGAAACTCAACTGTTGAACTCTGGGGGAGTTGTAAAATGAGCCTATTTCCAAAAAAGTGGAGTATCCCTTTAAAATAGCAAAATCTATATTTTTAAAACAGCCCTAAATGTAAGCCTATTTTTGCTGCTTTTAGTTCCCATCAAAATCAATTTATGTTCTAATAACCAAATATAAAAAGAGTTGTTGATTTATGTCACACTAGAATAATTAAACATGAACTTCTAAAGAGACCTCATCTCTAAAACACACACATTAGCCTTGTGCGGTTGTACGTGATGTTAATCTAATGTTCTTGTGAAGCAATGTAACCGTACACCGTTTCCAAAGAACAAGTGCTCAGAGACGTTGATAAACACTACAACTGCTGGCTATCAAAACACCAGAGTCACCATTTGGCTACACGTGAAACAAAATTAGCAGGTGTTCAGACCGTAATGGGACAATTCCACCGTGTGTATGTGTGTTCGTCTCAGAGTGAACAGGTGCTAGGAAGCCATTAGTATGTGTGTGTCTGTGATTTAGGATTCTGTAAGTAACAGGTGTTGCCGAGAGTTTGTTCGACTTTACGGCACTGCCAAACTGCAGACTAATCCTAAGCACAGCTCTAATTCACCCTTCACACACAAACACACCTATAACAGCAGCACAAATGCTTTCATTTGCCAAACAACAGTTTATATACTGGAACAGCACACAAACAAAGAGCGAATTCAATTACCGCGTATTTGTCAAATGCACATGGTGATGGCTCTGCCGTGTCCTCCCCTGCACTCGATCGGCTGTATTCACTGGAAATCCTCTGCTGAACAAAACCTGCTGGACGAAGGATAAAGAAAAAGAAAGAGAGAGAAAGAGAAGACATGTTACCTACAGAACATGTTTTATCCGACATTTTTTTAAAAAAAAATACAGCATGGGGTTGACTTTTACAAATGTTAAAGTCTCATTGACTTCCATAGTAGGAAAAATATATATATATACTATGGAAGTCAATAAGACCAGAAAAGGTCTGGTTACTGATATTCTTCTAAATATCAGAAAATCGGCTGAATGGATTCGAAAACGGTAAAACTTAACTGTTTAACTCTGTGGGAGTTGTAAAATGAGCAAATTTCCAAAAAAAGTGGAGTATCCCTTTAAGTCCTTAGCAATATTAATTAACTACATGTACTTACTAGCCTATAGCGTTGTGGTCAGGATTAGTTGTAATTATGCTTAATTTACTGTTATTACTATAGTACGTTCATTTAGTAACGTTTGTCACCTTATAATAAAATAAACCACTAAATGAATGGTGATTTGAGATGTGGTGGAAATGACATTGGTTAAAAAGACCTGTAATGCATGTATAAACCTTGTAGGACATTCTCTGTGAACAAATTAAACTAGTCATTTAGAGGTTGAAATTGGCAATATAGTTAAAGAAACACTCTGTATACAAAATCCTAAAAGACTGTGTATCAATGAGAAATTCACTAGGTGGTGCTGTACATGCGGTGAAGAGGATAGAAACAGCAGCAGCTGCGCGTGTTTGAGGAAATGGGCTGAAGTTTCAGAGAGGTCAGTGTCGGGTCATTCGAGAGGATTGTTCAGGACACTAATACAGACACCAGACGCCACCCACCACATGTCACGATGGGACGAGCCAGATGCAAAGCAGGACGTCAAGCTTTCTTTCCCTCGCGCACATGAAAATAAGCTTTCAAAACATCACATGGCTGCAGCCAGCAACACATTTACTGCATATTAAGGAGAACAAGCTTCCTCAGTCTGTAGACTGAAGGCTGATCTGAAGCCATTCGCTCTGGCGTGTCACAAACATGCAAAAATGTGACGCGCTTAAATGGTTTAACCCATCGATATCAAAGAAATAACCCAAACACTGTCTCACCAGACTAGTAATTATTTATTTCCACAGAAAACAAATATTCAATGCTCAGCAAAAGCCATGATGTTACTATGGTAATAAGAGACTGACTCCACAGAAAGAAAAATGCTTCATAACGGCTTCATAAACAGGCCTACACGAAAACGTCGCCCACAGAGCACTGCACGAGTCAAACCGCAAAAACATGGAAATCTACATATCCCTAGCCACTTATATTTAAAGGGATACTACACTTTTTTTTTTGGAAATAGGCTCATTTTACAACTCCCCCAGAGTTAAACAGTTGAGTTTTACCGTTTTCAAATCCATTCAGCCGATTTTCTGATATTTAGAAGAATATCAGTAACCACCAGACAGTTTCTGGTCTCAATGACTTCCATAGTAGGGAGAAAAAAAAATCTACTATGGAAGTCAATGAGACCAGAAACTGTCTGGTTACTGATATTCTTCTAAATATCAAAAAAATCGGCTGAATACATTTGAAAACGGTAAAACTCAAATGTTTAACTTTGGGGGAGTGGTAAAATGAGCCCATTTCCAAAAAAAAAAGTGGAGTATCCCTTTAAAAATCCAACTTTCTGTTCATCAAATAATTCTGATAAAGAGAATCACTAGTTTCCACAAAAACTGTTTTCAACATACTATTATTATCAGTTTATGATTATTATGTTTCTCAATCAGCATATTCGAATGATTTCAGAAGGAAATTCAAGAGGAGATGGAGTTCCAGTTCAAAATAATTTCCATTTTTTAATCCACAAAATAGCCTCCATGTCACGCATACATAAATTAAATTTTCTGCACGGTTTACAAATATAAAATGTCTCTACTATAGGGTCCCCCCAGTGAATCCCAACCATCTCCACCACTAACTTTCCCATGTTTAACTCGATTTTGAAAGGCAAATTTTGTGAAATCACCACAGAAAACGAGCAATCTGCAACCATTTTCTGCTCTGAAACCTGCAGTTTTAGTTTGAAACATTGTAAAAAAGGGGCACTGAGAGAACAATGCGTTTTAGTAGCTAGCGGACAGCCTAATCCAATGTGCTCAAATATTTAATAAACGCAAGGATTTGTGGGATTAAGTGACCGGTGAATATGCTGACCTTTCTGCCGAGAAATATAACCTTGTCTGGACGACTGAGCGCCAGTTAAAACTGCAGATAAAAACCATGTACAGTGGTTTCATGACTGACTTGAACTGTCATGCTCGACTGACGGTAAAGGTCGTGGATGTTTGTAACCACTGTGGCCGTCAGAGGGGCAACACAAATCACCTTCACATGCGTCTCTCGCGAGGGAATGTGAGGTTGAGCGTGACGGTGCGACGGGGGTGATTAATGTGCGAGATCTCGGAGGGTTGTTGAAGAAGATCGCGAGGAGACGCCCGGAAGCACGGAGGAGGCTGAATGAAAGGCAGAATGGAGCGAGGGATAGATAAGGATGAGAAAGAGCGTGGGAGGTGTTGCTGTCTTGTTTCAACCTGCTGGGGAAACAGTGCAACAGGGAACAGACACTCCGAGCCTGAAGGAATGAGTTCGAGGGCTTGAACTGCTCCGATTTCCCCACCATCACTTTACATGTGTCCCAAAAAAATATGTTCATTAATCTTTCGTTTCCCAATAGCTTTTGCTTTGTTTTAGAGTGCGTGTGTGTGTCTGTTCGTCTACATATGAACCATGATTCAATCTACCGATTCAAAAATCAATTGCGTGATGCTGTCGTAACGAGAGCAGAGCACCATGAGGACAGTTTAAAAAGTGGACAGACTTGGAACAAAGAAAGCTTTATAAGCTTGCTTGACAACAGTTCCTGTATCAAAATAACTCTTATGTAGAGATACTTTTAACACCCCCAAGAAGCACTTTGACCAGTAACTGCTTGTAAAAGCAACTGAATGTCCTGTATCTGAGGCTGAATCACTAAATATTGATATGCAACTGCACGACACGTATTCCTTTCTCTAACTCCAAGTGGGATTCCAAAAGTTTCTCACTCATAGTGTGTGTTAAACCTGTAAAATTTTATTTGCACAAACCTGTTGTGGCAAATGTGTGAAGCAATTTCAGGAAATGCCAGAACACTTTGTGCAATATTAATGTTAAAGTGTCAACTAGGGCTAA
This sequence comes from Cyprinella venusta, assembly GCA_038021265.1. Classification (NCBI taxonomy): domain Eukaryota; kingdom Metazoa; phylum Chordata; class Actinopteri; order Cypriniformes; family Leuciscidae; genus Cyprinella; species Cyprinella venusta. Next base: position 13,562,129 of record CM075876.1, on the reverse strand, counting down.
ATGATTATAAACTGATATTGTGATAGAAAAATTCCACCGGATGATTTGAATAGCTCTATTTGTAAAGAATGAATCATTCTAGAATAATTGGGGTGACTTTGTAGGAGTGCGTATCTACACGGAAAATAATAAACAAAACAAGCATGGATAAATACAAAAGACCAAATCAATTGGAAAAAAAACACTGCATAGTCTTCACTGCATAAATTATATATAATTAATTAACACAATTGATCTTTGTTAAAGCTACATTTCTAAAGCTAAATTTCTCTTTCTCTTTGGTGGTTTGATTCAACATCGAGACTGTTTAATAACTGTTCTCCTGTTTATCGGAAATCTTGAGCTTGATCCCCGGCCTGACTCAAATACTTTCGTGACAACTCTAGGTGTATTGCATTTGTGGGGACTATATGCATATGCAAATTTTATCAGACATGTATTGCTCAGATTACCTTATCTCCCCCATATTTTCCGATTTTTCCATCTTAAAGGAGACATATCGTGCTTTTAAATCATTCATTTTTACTTATAAATCATACATTTGTGGTCTATATAAAGCATAACTGCAATGCTTGGGTCTGAATTCCTCATTATTATAGCTCAACAGGCCCCTTTTCTACCTCTTTTCTGATGTGCTTCTTTGAGCAACCCGTTTCGAAGCGTCTCCTTTAAATAAAAAGGAGTTGCGTCTTTCCCCGCCCACTCTCCAGGTCGCTGAGTTCACGGTCGGTTCAACTCCCCGCGTTCAGCCATTATTGTAGTTTGATAAGAGATATACGATTACTATAGTTTCAAAGAACATTTTTATTCACACGTTAACAAGATGTCAACAACGGAAGACTTGTCCATCAAGCGTTACATATTCGAGCCAGAGCGAGCGATTTGAAAAAGACGTCGACAAACCTGCAGAACAACGTCTTCATATGGATGCAGTGGTATGTAAAGTTAAGTTAACTATGTTGTGTTATTAGTGAAAGTCGACTATTTCTCTTGTTAAAACAAGCACTCTGACAAGATAAATGACTGCGGTCTGATCTTACCACTAAAAATCTGTATGATAATACTATGATAACTTGCGTTTAGAACGCGTCAGAAAACACAGCAGCTAAATGATAGAAGGAATTTACCCCTCATTCAGACGAAGTCGATCGGCAAACCCTTCTGTATACTGGCGGAGGTTGTTGGATTGGGGATCCTTGAAGTGCTTCAGGTCACTACATCCAACAACCGAACATTTTGACTAGCCCTCCCGTAACTTCTGCATCATTGAGCTTGGACTACAAAATCGGAGCGAGAAATAATAATGGCGGATTGCTCGAAGTGTTGGACCGGTAGTCAATGTCCTTATTTGTCAGTTCCGCTGCAAATACTGTGACGTAATTGTTCAAAAAACGTAATAGACAACAGGAAAATCCGAACAGGTTGAAAAATATGACCAAAACAGAATATAAAGATATAAACGAAGCACCTGAAGAGAATAATTTAATCTTTTCTGTACTTATAAACACTCCAAATATACAACAAAATGCATTTAAGGGCTAAAAAAGTGGATTTTGCGTGATATGTCTCCTTTAAGTATCCTCTTTTTAGTCCTTTAGTCAAAACAGTTAAATTACAAAGAAGAACACCTCATCCAAGAAAAGTCCAACTAATCTAAGCCAACTTGGCAGCACCAGAGGCTTTCAAATTTGCCATCTAAACACCCGAAGCCTTGTTCCCAAACTACACAAATTTAAATGCTCGTGCAGTCGAAGGCACGTGTAATAGCAATCTCTGAATCATGGTTAACTCCCAATATTCCTGATCCACAACCTAAAAACTTTATGGAAGACCCTTAAGGCTATCACCGGTGAAAATGAAAATGAGAAAAAAAGATAATGTTAATATTAAAATTTCTCTACAGGGTACTCTTATTTCAGATTCAGAAAAGATTGCAAGTGATTTTAATGAATATTTTGTATCATCTGTTAATACTTTGCCACCCCGTCCTTGTCCTCACCTTCCCTCAACATCTGATCAGTTCTCATTTTCGGAGATCTCATAGAGCGAGAAGATACAAACATTACATCTTTTAAAAAAATTCTCATGTCCATGATATTTATGGTTTAAACACCTCATTTTTAAAAAATCATGCTGATAGCCTCATACCTCTCTTTCACAATTTAACCAATCTATGTATGAGGCTTTCCATCTTTACTTCAAATTGGAAAACAGCACAAATTACTCCAATTTTTAAATCTGATGATGACACTCGTCTCAAATTACAGACCTATCGTCTAAATTGCTGGAAAAATTATTGCATAGCCAGCTAAGTCCTTACCTTGAACCTAATAACTGGCTCAGTGAGGGTCAACATGGTTTTGGTGCTAAGAGATCAACCATATCGGCATTGATACTCTTTACTGAGCAATTACGTAACTCTCTTAACAAAGGTCACTGGAGCTATTTTCATGGATTTTCACAAAGCTTTCGATTCAATGTACCACCAGATCATGCCAAATAAACTTCACTCAGTTAAACTACTGTCTTCTGTGATAGAAATGCTGTTCCTATTTGACGAATAGGTTGTAGACAGTCCAAATTAATCATGTCATATCCCAACCTTTAGTTTGTGACATGGGCGTTCCACAAGGAAGCATCCTTGGACCTTTACTTTTTCTTAAATCCATCAATGATTTTCCTTGAGAGGGTAAACACTCAAAATGCTTACTGTTCGCTGCTGATATGGTGATTTTTCTTTCTGATTCAAATCCTAATGTTATACATTCGAAACTATCAATTGCTCTTCACCTGTAACATGATTGGCTGAAAAAGAACCACCTGACCATCAATGTAAAGAAAACATTTTCATTCACCCAGAAAAAGTCCTTTCTTTTACTGACTAAATTTTTCCTGTGTAATAAATGAAATGAATTGATTAGCAGTGGTGTGACAAACAGATGTGGGAATTTTAGGCTGCAGCTACTTCCAATACAATGATACGCATCAGTTTTCTTTTTCAATTGTTTACAACCGACTGTGTAAGGATACTTGGCAAGACAGGCGTGTCTGTTTAAACTCAAAAGGAAGACAAAGAGAACTGAATTAGTTGTACCTCCTCCTCTTTTTCCACTTATTTTCATGAACACACTCAAACTTTGCTCTGGGGGCCCTCTGAGCCCTCTTCATCCATATTTCATTTGACATTCAGAGGGAGAAAAAAAAAAACACCCTATGGAATAAGCCTCGAGGGAGACGATAAGAGGAGACCGTTAAAATGGAAAATGTGATCTTTTGTGGTTTAGTAAGTAAGCATGAATAAGAACAAGATAGTTACTGTACACTCTATCCATAACAATAATTACAACACATTCATTTAAGCACGTATCCAACAAAGAACAATGGCAGCTCCACAGACCAACAGGGAAATATCAACATACTCTAAGAAAAAAAAAAACAGAAACACAATTGTTGTCTGACACCGTGTCTACCCTGGAAGTGAACCGCGTCATGACACAACAAAAGTTCACAGTTAAAACAATCATAAATTCAGCTGTTCAAGACGCAAAGAGCAAATATGACTTGATATGACCTATTAAATTTAAAAAAAAAAAAAAGAAAATCAGATTTTTGTCCCCCTCTGCTTTATTGGTTAACGCCACTGAGCAATCAACTTTAAGAATTGTAACTGTTTAATTAAACAGTAATCATTTTACTAAACAAAAAGCATGTCTAGTCAAATGAATACTTAAAACTGTAATTTAATGCAAATGATGAAGGTTATTAATGAAATATGAATTGTTTAATTCTTTCAGAAATTCTTTGATGTGTGTGTGTGATTTCATTTTTCTAGATTTATGATTTGATACAAATTTATTGTCAAAGGTGGCAATCAGATGAATGCACAAACCATTTACAATGTAACTAATCTTTTAACATCTAATCAAATGTAATCCTTTGGCAATACAGAGAGCTGCACAAAAGGTTTACCGTTAAAATTAAAGAAAGGAAGACAAATTGTGTGAATTGCTCATCACGAATCTAATTCCAGTATACGTGAGACACTGTGTAAATGTCCCACCGCTAGGAATCACTCGCCTCCATCCCAGAAGAAAAAGTGTGTGCGTTGGTCTGAGTTGTTCCTACACTAGCTTCCGGTTCTCCCTACGACTGCACAGTTTACATCCAACAACTGACAAGCTGAAATTATACAAATCAAACGGCGCCTAAATGAACACATTGCTGCGCTTCCCTCTTGAACACGTAGCGCATAGCTGTATTTAATTAAATCACAGCCTTTGTTATTCGATAATCGCACTAACCCATTTCAGTTTTATTTTGATCAAATGCAAAATACGCCCTAAATTTGATAAAATATAAAACACCCTGAATTTGAATTTAATACAAATAATAAAAATGCTTCACCAAAATGTAGCCAAAAGTACAGCACAGTTGAATAGCTTTCCTAATTCCTTTAAAGGGATACTCCACTTTTTTGGAAATAGGCTCATTTTACAACTCCCCCACAGTTAAACGGATGGGTTTTACCATTTTCGAATGTATTCAGCCGATTTTCTGATATTTAGAAGAATATCAGTAAACAGACAGTTTCTGGTCCCATTGACTTCCATAGCATATATTTTTCCTACTATGGAAGTCAATGAGACCAGAAACTGTCTACAGAAAATCAACTGAATGGATTCAAAAACAATAAAACTCAACTGTTTAACTCTGGGGGAGTTGTAAAATGTGTCTATTTCCAAAAAAAGTGGAGTATCCCTTTAAATGCTAAGACTCTTCTGCCATAGTTGCTCTCACTTAAATATCATGCAGTGGTGTGTGATTGAGTGTGTCTTAACGTAGACGGACAGTGAGAAACACATGCCGTACCTGCATGTGCCTTGAAGTGAAACTGAAGTCTTGAAAAACTGTGTATGACATGACAATGAAATTCATGCTGCACTGATCTGAGCCAGAAGCATCTCACAGGTCTGATTATCCTCAGACGGATGAGCCAAACAGTTTGTGTATGTCTGCACATGTGTCTGTCTGATGGAACGCAAAACAGTGTCTGCCAGAAATCTGCTTTAAAAGAGGGCTTAAAGTTAAGGGTGTTAAGAGAGACAGAAATAGAGCGACAGGTCCCACACCTATCTACAAGAAACACTACACTACCCTTCCCACATATTTGGAGGAAAGGGAAGTTGATGTTTGTCCTGAAGAGACAGTAGCGGGTAGCTGGTTTAACAGCAGATTGTGTGTGTGTGTGAGTGTGTGAAGGAGGTGAGAAACAGCAAGCCTGTCATCACTCTAATTATCATCCAAAGAGAGACTATAAAAAGCCAAGGTCACGGCACACGGCCACACGCTATGGCAGACTGCAGATCAGGAGCGGAGGAATTTGACAAATGGAGTTGAGTGTGAGACTGACGGCTGATGACAGACCTGATGTGTGTCTGTGTGCGTTTACAGGCCGGCTGGCTGAGTCAACAGAGCAGGTCCTGCATAATGTGCGGAGAACACAACAGGAGAGGAGCGTGAATTTCAGTTTGCAGGATGTTTAATTTAATTTCAACAGCAAATATAAGAAGTGGAATTTACATGATGTATTGTTTAAAACAATAATTGGAACAATCTTTTGGAAATCAATCGATTAAAATGAGGACGAAGCATTGCTATTAATCATGATTGGAATAATACACTAATTGCTAATATTTTTATTTTACACATTCGGTATTGTACAGACCTGTAAGGCACTTTTAGATTGTATTGAGATATGATTGTACTCAAATGAATGATACAAATAAACACAACATAGCAAAAAAAAGTATTTTAAAACTAATATTTTAAAGGAGAACACCGGCGCAAAATGAGCCTTTGGTCTAATAACACATTGGTACCTAGTCATGGACCCTCATTATGTTACTGTGTTAGTGTGGGGATATTTTGAGCCTTGTTAGTGGTATAAACTAGCGATTTCTTTTTACTTATTATATGCCCCCATATACTAGTGTATACGCTAAGGAGTTTTTAGAGATAAAAGTCTTTATATTCAATTATCATGAAAACAAATCTCATAGAATGGTAGACTAGGTACCAATATGTAATTACACCAAAGGTTCATTTTGCACCGGAGTTCTCCTTGAAAGGTAAAAAAAAAAAAGTCAATATACACTACTTTTCAAAAGTTAGGGGTCAGTAAGATTTAGTTTTTTTTAAAGAAATTAATACTTTTACTCAGAAAGGATGCATTCAATCGATCAAAAGTAAAGTTTTACAGTGCTACAAAAATATTTCTCTTTCAAATGTATGCTTTCTTGCTTTGCTTTTGAACTTTCTGTTCAACAACGAATCTTGAAAAATTCATCAGTTTCCACAAAAAATATTAAGCAGCAAAAACTGCTTTCAAAATTGATAATATAAAGCGATGTTTCTTGCGCATCAAATCATCATATTAGACTGATTTCTGAAGGATCATGTGACAATGAAGACTGGAGTAATGATGCTGAAAATACAGCTTTGTTTATATGCAAGTTTATATCTCGCAATTCTGACTATTTCTCATAATTTCTAGATAAAAAGTCAGAATTGTGTGATATAGTGGCAATTGCGTGTTATAAAGTCAGAATTGCGAGATATAAAGTCAGAATTGCGTGATATGAAGTCGCAATTGTGTGTTATAAGGTCAGAATTATGAGATATAAAGTCAGAAATGTGAGATATAAAGTCAGAATTGTGAGATAAAAAGTCAGAATTGCGAGATATAGTCAGAATTGGGTGATATGAATTCACAATTGCGTGTTATAAAGTCAGAATTGTGAGATATAAAGTCAGAAATGAGAGAGAAAAAGTCAGAATTGCGAGATATAAAGTCGCAATTGCGATATAACGTCGGAACTTTTTCGGACTTTTTCGGAATTGCGAGATGTAAACTCGTAATTGGCAGAAAAAAAAGTCAGAATTGTGAAATAAAAAGTCTCAATTACCTTTTATATTTTTCAGTCTATGGCGGAAACAAGCTTCCATAAATACCCCATATGATACAAGTATAAAAACTTAAAATTAAATGTATTAAAACCTAACCTTACAGCAGTTGAATAAAGAATTGTGCAATTTTGATTTACAAGTTAAAATTACAATTCCGCATCCTGTCTGAAACCAATAATCCAAAAGAAATTGACAATCGATTTTGAATTTAAAAGTCCACAAAAAGTCACGTTCACTAGAAAAATCCCACTAATTCAAATGAAAAACTTAAGTTGCTGCTTTAAATGTTCAATATAATAATAATAAGTTATACTATACAGTAAGTAATGCGTATTGATCCAATACATTTTTTCAGTGTTCAGTATCATGAAAGCCTCCCGGGTGAGTCGTTTGGGGGTCACAGCTGTCTACGGTCTGCTGACTGGATAATTTCCATGTCACATGCTTAAAGAAAGAAGAAAAGACGACAGTAACCTGTGCCCAGTGTCCTTTTTAGCGTGATTCTGTAAGGATCAATAAGCGAGCGCGTGCAGGAGGTTGGCGGTGTCAGCAGTCCAGCAGGCGGTGTGTGTGTGTGTGCTGACTGAAGACTCCCGTGGGATCAGAGCAGCTGGCCTGAGCCCAGATCCGCAGCCTGGATGGCTTCTTCACCCTCCCTCGTCTAGCATGCCTTCCCTGCGCCCTCGCGCATGATTTAATACACTTTCTCGGCTGTGTGCCCCATTGAGCCCAATTCAGAAGCCAACAGGAAACTCTACAGGAAACTAGGGATTCTGAGAGGAAGCGATGCTGACCGGCGGCAGCAATAGGAAAAGGGTTATAGTAATAATGACTGACACACATGGTCATGGCACACATCAGTACACATTCACACTCTCCTAAAGAAACAACACCGTGGCAGTGGAGGAAATGGTGAGTTTGTTATCTTGTGTTGGTGTTTATAGTTGTGGTTTTGAGTCGGGCAGATCAGATAGATGTAGTAGATGATTTACAGGCTTTAACCAACCAAACATTACACATCACAGCAAACCACAAACACTCAAGACTGTTCACCTAGTGGTCCATAAACCCACAGGATTTTTTATTTTTCTTTAAATAAAAAGAATGCTATAAAGGTGGATGACTACTATATTTTGTTTATAAGATAATGTATGTCTTGGTACACTTTAGGCCTCTTAGTGCCAAGTGAGCATCGTTTAAATGCCACTGCCTACCTGAGCATTGTTTCTGACCATGTCCATCCCTTTATGGTCACCATGTAACCATCCTCTGATGTCTACTTCCAGCAGGATAATGCACCATGTCACAAAGCTCGAATCATTTCAAATTGGTTTCTCGAACATGACAATGAGTTCACTGTACTAAAAATGCCCCCCACAGTCACCAGATCTCAACCCAATAGAGCATCTTTGGGATGTGGTGGAACGGGAGCTTCGTGCCCTGGATGTGCATCCCACAAATCTCCATCAACTGCAAGATGCTGTCCTATCAATATGGGCCAACATTTCTAAAGAATGCTTTCAGCACCTTGTTTAATCAATGCCATATAGAATTAAGGCAGTTCTGAAGGCGAAAGGGGGTCAAACACAGTATTAGTATGGTGTTTCTATCCTAATAATCCTTTAGGTGAGTGTATGTTCTTTATGATAGATCAGGTTGTAATATGGCATGTGGTGTGACAAATAAAAGCAGGGTTCCAGACTGCGACCAAATTGGTCGCATATGCGACCGTTTTTTGAGAATGTGCGAGTTAAAATTGTATGTGGTCGCATACATGCGAGTGGACGCTCGCGCAACAGAACGCCGTTATATCAGCTGAGTGCTGCAGTCCTAACTTACGTTCAAAATGAACGAGTAGGCTACATCATTAATCCATTTTCTAAACCGTGTTTTTGATTTATCCTGAATCACTATGATATGCCTATAATAAGTGTTTATATTCGGACTATTTTATTGAGGTCGACTCGGATGCGGAGTTGCCCAGTGCCTGCGTGACTCGCCATAGACGTTTACAGAGAGAAGTAGCTCCGGCTACAATGTTCTTCCGCAAGACACGTGCAGTTTATTTATTGACGAGCATAGACGTCACGCGCACATGAGGGTGTAACGCGCTAACTACGAATTCAAGAATTAAGGCATATATTATAAAAATGAAAATGTCTCACGAAACAGCGTGCCCCTTCCTACGTTTTTCAGCGGTAAGATGAGAGTAATCGCTCGACTTAGGAAAAAGAAATGATTAAAATATGCAGAAGGTAAGGAGTGTGAGTTCTGATTTTTGTTACAACTACAAACTTTGATGCCGAAAAATCTGTATTAGCTTATTATAATAGGCCTACTCTAATCTTTTAAAATGCAATGTATCTCTCATTTGAATGTTTAATGATTTTTAAAAGATAGAAAGATGATGATAGATAGATAGATAGATAGATAGATAGATAGATAGATAGATAGATAGATAGATAGATAGATAGATAGACAGATAGACAGATAGACAGATAGACAGATAGACAGATAGATAGATAGATAGATAGATAGATAGATAGATAGATAGATAGATAGATAGAGATGTTCAAATGTAAATTACTGTCAAATTACTGTTATATTACTGTCCAAAATCCATGAATATCTTGAAAATTGGCAATGATAATTAATATATTACAGGTATAATGCCTTTGCTAGCTTTGGTCCATTAAAACCACTATTCATCAGCATGCATTGATTAATCCCATTGCATGTAGTAAAAAAAAAAAAAAAAAAAAAAAAAAAAAAATTGCGACCAAATCAAACGCTGGTGCGACCAACTGAGAAAGTTGGTAGCACCAGTGCAACCAGTGGAAAAGTTAGTCTGGAGCCCTGTAAAAGTGAGAGTTTGAGGCAGAAATATATTATTTCCCCACTAAATGTATTTTTTTTTCACTAAATGATTTGATTTTATAAGATTATTTTGCACTAAAGATTTTTTTAGAATTACTTTTGCTGCTGAATTATCCACTAACCTAGTTTATAATGTATAGCCTATTTTTGTCATAGATTGTGATTATTTTATTAATTTGTTGTGTTTTCATTATAAAGAAGTTGTGTGTATTAGATGAATTTTTTAACACATAAAAGAGTGGTCATCAGTTCCATACAAAGTTATTTTACAATGACTAAGAAAAGAAAAAAAAAAACTGCATAGTATCGGCTTGTTATCCGTATCGGCCGATGCTCAGAATTTGGGTATCAGAAGAATTGGATCGGTTATGAAAAACAAAACAAAAAATGGTATCTGTGATTCCGATTCCCTATATTTGTAAACAACAAATGCCTAATCGTTCAGACAGTCAATTATGAAAAGACATAGTTTAGCACATCCTTATCCAAACATCTGCCCTGTTAGGAAAGGTTTATTTACTGACTCACAGCTCACACCGTGTCATCATCTTATTGAAACACATGCAAAAGACCAACAGTATTTAAGACACTAAATAATGTCCAATACATTTAAAAATCAATACAAGGGCGTGTAAAGGAAGTCCTGACCCTTCTGATTACTCTGACTGCATTACAGACTATTGATCCACTGATTTGAAGTTAAGCTTTTCAGATATGATCACCATTGCAGCACGTCTTCCTTGGCCAAGAGTTCAGAGGTTGTACCAATGGATCGGTTTTCGTCCTTTATTGAAGCAGTACTATGCAATAGTCTCTCTCACTCTCAGGAAAGGGTTGGCATATGGACCCCAAACTGGCCCTCAGCCTAATAAACCCTCATGCTGTTCGGTAAAGCCGTCCACCAGCTGAGTATGATCAGAAGGAAACCAGTCGAGGGTTCAGATGAACACATGGGCAGGGGATTGCATGGTCCCGTTTCCAGCCATGGGGTAAAGCTAAATCTAACAAAAAATCCATCTGAACAAAATTGAACCCTGTCGATATGATCCATTGTATGGAAAATAATGAATAGAGACATTTTTCAAACAAATCTACATAAATGAACTCATCCACATTGTGTGTACGAAAGCTAACACATTTAAAACACAATCGAAAAAGCGATGTAAAATTAATAAATACAGTTTCCAGCCATCCAAAAACTAGTTTTGGCCAAATTTTTCAGTTGCCAAAATTCTAGTGCATTAATAATATTCAATACTGGTATTGGTTACTGAACTTTCTAGATTACTCAGGGGTTAACCGTTGAGAGCACGTGTCTTATTAACACTCCCTCTGTGAAACTCAACAGTATATTTTAATCAACACTAATTCCATGAGTCATCATCATGTTTTCACCCCACGCCTCTTTTCTCTATCCCTCCATCACAGGAAGACGTCTGCCAGCTGGGGCGAAGATGAGAACACACACACACTGGCTGCATATAAATCGCATAGGCTACACTCCATTCCTTTCATTGCTCCGCACGCTTTCATTTGTTCTTTGACTTGCTCCCCTCACAGTGTGTTTCTGGCTCTTACTCTCTCTCTTGAGATTATTCCGGTTGGCCCTAAGGGATTTGAGGGAGAGAGGTAGAGACATGCTAGAGCCTGAGAGACACAAATGATATGACAAACAAACAATGACACTAACAATGGCCAGAAAAGAGCTATTCTAAAAGAGAAAAGAGTGTCTCGGTTCCAAAAAAACGACAAAGTCGAGGCTGCTCCAAAAGGTTGCACTCTTTCTGAAATCCAAGATGGTGTATGATCCAAGAGAAGAGAAATAAACTATAAATAGATAAATAAATCATACAAAAAAAGTTCAGTGTATGGATAATTATCTTATTTGTGTGTATATTTCAGTGACATTGTGGCTGAAAGCTCAATGATTATTTCTAGTGCGCTTTGTACCATTCAAATGATTTGAGTTTGAATATCAACTTTGCATGACTTTAACTTTTCCCCAACAGCGTTTTTTCAAAAAGTTGCCATTCACCGCCAGCATTTTTAATCATTTTCACAAAACTTTCATGACCCCCAGAAAGTTGCTATTTGAACATGCAATATATCAAAAGAAAGAACAGCACCTCTGCTTTTAAACTGCAACAAAACATTTTAATCTATCTTCATGCTTTCTCTTTTTTTGGCCTTGCTGTGCTATATTCATGTAATTTTCACTGTGTGGTGCATGTAAAATTAGTGTGACCTTGATTACCAGATTCCCGAGTCTCATAGTTTTTCAAAAAATGTCTTCATTTGTGAAAAATATTGTAATACCATTACAGAATCAAGAAGCTGATTCTTAAAGGGACTCTATGTAACTTTAATGTAATTTATTATTTAAAATCAATATTTTTATTCATAAATACAGTATGTCCTCAATGCTGTACAAATACCTCTGCCAATGATCTGACTTATCCTCGTAAACGAAGAATTTATAATCTTTATATACATGGGATGGGTAAGTCCACAGAGGCTTCCATGTAGTTCCGCCATCTTGAAAAACTATAACAGCTGAGAGGGACATAAAGCACTAGGCCAACTCGTTTCCACGACGCGTTTTCGTTCAGAGCCAGCGTGACGTGACTGAAAGTAGAAGAGGCGGACGAGCAGAACGGTAAGAGGCGCTTCACGGCCCTGGCAAGTTTAAAAGGCTGCATTGCAAATCCTCGTCACCAGAAAAGTAAAAAAAAAATAGATCGTAAAAGTGAACGTGACTGGAGATTAATGTTGGGATAGCTTTTTTCTGGTGGATAGATATAGCCTAGAAATCTAGACGCACCCTAGCAGCAGCAAAAATTATTTTGCAGCAAAGTGTCGTCTAGCAACTCTCCGTTGGCTTTCAAAGTGGAAAAACCAAACTCTGGTCAGGCCAATCACATCGTTTATAGAGTTGGTGGGCGGGCTTAACACAATGATGGCAGAGTTGTGACGGTTCTGCGCTGTGATTTTCCAAAGGTGATTTCCCTGCTACTTAAAAACAAACAAGATGCTGCTGGCGAAAAGTGGTCGTTCGATTCGATAGGTAAGGCAATGTTCCATTCTTAATTACAAGCTTTATATCCTTGTTTGGTTGTGTACTTCATTATATAGACAGATGACCATTTATATTTAAAAGTTGATGATATCTAATGCACGTAGACTACATCAGAAAATATAACGAATAAAGACGGCTTAACTACTTATTACAATAGTTCATGTTTTTCAGTCAGTAATTCATACTGTAAGATTCGTTTACTCGTTGCGTCAAGTTGCTGTTTGTTTAAAATAACAAACCTGTTCACCCGAAGGAACACTTGACGAAGTGCTAATCCTGTCATAGCTTTTCGGTACATAATTGTTACCGTAGGGGCAACGCGCATTTGAAAAAGCAAAATACATTTTCACCGCTAGATGGCAGCAATTCCTACACAATGTCCCTTAACTAAAGTCTGTTTAATTTAGAGATTCGCTTTTAGACTAATTTACTCAATTTAAATAAATTTAAACTGTATCTGCCACCCTGGCCTATAAGATATCGGCAGCGGCCTATAAAAAAATAAACAATATCGGTCAACCACTAGTGCAGAAATTGCACACTTTAGCTTTAAGTTTTATGCAACTACAAAAAAATATTAATTCATAATACTTACACTGTCAAAAACAACTGGTCAAGCATATTTTATAGAATATCTGAAGAAAGAAAAAGTGATCTAGAGACTATTTTACATGAAATCTGTCACATCATTGCCCTTGATGTTTAACGAGGGCCTATAGAAGAGAAGTTCTGGACTACACTTCAGGAAGTGTATGGTTGTGGATCTTGTCATCTCCACCACTTGTGAATTCTCTTTAACAATGCAGTTCAGTGGAGAGGAACGCAAACTCTCAGTGACCCAAATCTGTTTGCTCTCTCAGAGGTCACCAGGGTAAAGAGGAGTGTGCGTTACAGAAAAACACACCACTATGCAGTGGTTAGATTGTTCTGGACAGTTAGGCAAGCGCTAGTGTGTTCTGGGTGGATACATGTGGTGGCACCTTTCCCGACCCAACTCAAAAGAGCCCATCCTCAATTCAATTCGAAGTTCGAACATCTGTGACGTACTCCATTCATGACAGCAACCATTATATTTTCACCCTTCTATCTTTTAGAAATTTTCTCTCTCAATCTCACCATCACAGAACAATGTTTCATTGTGAGTGTGTGATGAAGAGCAACAGCTGTGGCAAAACAAACAGCTGTATCACTTCTTCACCCCACGCTCCACCTCAGTACTCCCTTCTCTTGTTCTTGTTCTTGTTCTATCTCCCGCCTTTGAGAGCACTCGCTCAGTACATTTTCAAACCATGTTCAAGGCCGTCGTCAACCACATTACACAAATACAGACAAGAAAAATACAACTGAATGACAGGCTTGGACAGGATGTGTTACTGCCTAAAAATGTTGATTTAAACTTCCTAAATATAGAAAAGACATTGTTCTCTGCCTGTGTTTGCATGTTCACAACCCGTCCACTCCCACCTAGGACAAAGACTCAACATTTGAATCTCTAGCCAGGACAGATAATGGGTAATCCTGGGTCCGCCCAACACCCCTACAGCGAGTGTGTGCGAGTGTTTGACTTGTTTGAGCAGACGCCTGAGGCTCTGAGCGACGTGTCCAGGCAGAAGCCAACGAAAAGCCCCAGTGGAACAACCGGAAAACGCCTGACAGCAAAACAAAGCGGACATGAAAGGCCATTATTAGGTGAAGAAGACAAAGAAAACGGATACAAGACATTTCCCATCTTCCCATTGCGTTGGGACCAATGGAGAATGTGAAGTTGTTAATGACACAAAGTAAGACTGACCAAGGGATAGACAGAGAGAGACTTTTGACACCTTTCCCAAAATACAAATAGAAAGCACACAGGCTTCTTGTCCAAATATCCCTACTTCCCTAGTAAATAAAGTGAGGGAAATGAGTAGTATGCCCTATTTCATGAAGCTAATTCACATTGCACTGAAAGACATTGACCAACAGCAATAGTCCCAGATTACACGCAATTTCTCAGACCTTCCAAGACCAAAGAAATGGCAATTCAATATGTTCCATTGACAAAAACAAGTGGCAACCAACAGCAAAAGGGATAACACACTGATCTGACAAAAGTGTCAACAAGTCCTTCAGGTCCACTTTCCAATCAAAGACAGTAATCAAGGTCTTCAGTTTGATCAAGGTTGGAACTAAACTCCAGAGAGCCCCTTTCACACAGAGATTCCAGAAAATTCACGAATAATGTGACCCGGCATTTGTCCCGGGATTGTTTGATTTTGGTTCATTCACACTGCCAGTGATTTGCCGGGATCTGTGAGTGCGTTCACACACAACCCATAAAGATCCCGGTTCGTCCTTTCTTTGTTGATGACGAACACAAACTTTCTTCTAAGAGCAACAGAGTCGTGCAACACACCTAACGGCATTGGTCCTGGCTTTTGTTCACACAGCGCGCATTACGGGACTCATCCCGGCGATGTTACTAGGTCCCCAACCCGGCATCGATGCCGGAGTCAATCCCGGGTCGTGTTTGCGCTCACACAGTAGGCGTTTTGGCAATTTCCCGGCAATTTCCCGGGATCAACGCGCTGTGTGAAAGGGGCTCAGGAGAGTAGACCTTGAGGGCCGGAGTTGAGAACCAGAGTATGTGAGCGGAGTGGAGTGGGAGCGGCATGATTTTGAATGGACCTGGGAGAGGATTTTTTAAAAGTCGGAGCGTCGTGGTTTAGTATCAGTATCCAGACAGTT
Source organism: Cyprinella venusta (assembly GCA_038021265.1). Classification (NCBI taxonomy): domain Eukaryota; kingdom Metazoa; phylum Chordata; class Actinopteri; order Cypriniformes; family Leuciscidae; genus Cyprinella; species Cyprinella venusta. The sequence continues at coordinate 13,546,483 of CM075876.1, read as the reverse complement.
TCTGGTATCATTGACTTCCATAGTATATTTTTTTTCCAACTATGGAAGTCAATGTGACCAGAAACTGTCTGGTTACTGATATTCTTCGAAATATCAGAAAATCGCCAGAATGGATTTGAAAACGGTAAAACTCAACTGTTTAACTCTGGGGGAGTGGCAAAATGAGCCTATTTCCAAAAAAAGTGGAGTATCCCTTTAAGTTTGGCTCAAGGAGGAGCAAAAGCACACTGTTGGATGTGGCAGCGCCACAATAATAATTTTAACATGATTATCTTGCCCTAGTACATGCTGAAAAGTATGGTATATACTTTCCCAGCATAATACGTATTTCTAGAAGGTAGTCTATGCGAATTAAGCTGCAATCAGTATCTTAATTCAAAACTTCAATAGTGACGTGCGGTCTGTAGAGAGGATGTGAATGTTATGAGGAACACAATAATTTTGTCTCCTGTGTTCTGAGACCTTACACAGGGCGTTACCCACAATCCTGTGTTGCAAACCTGTGTGTTCTGGCAGTAAACAGAGGTGGCCTAATGAACTGCACATTTCTCTGATGGCAATGTGTGAAGAACCCAACACAGAGAAGACTAATCTCACTCACACACACAGAGAGAGAGAGAGAGAGAGAGAGAGAGAGAGAGAGAGAGAGAGAGAGAGAGAGAGAGAGAGAGAGAGAGAGAGAGAGAGAGAGAGAGAGATGTTGATTATATTAAGCGAGTGGACTGAACAGGTGAACAGATTGGCGGATAATCTGCCTGAGAAAGCTAAGTCCCAAAAACAAGCAGTACAAATCAGAAACACTACAAGAAAAGTGATTAAAGGAAGGTGATGAAACCGTGAGAGAGGACAACGAAGAAGACAAGACAAAGAAAAAAAGAAGAATGAAGAAATATGAGCACAAGGACAGTCCAAGTTCATAATCTCCATATGGCGGACAGCAAAGCCTCATGGGAAAGAGTTGTGACTTACCCACAGGCTACCACACTACTGACTGAGAATCTGCAAAACACGTTTCTCTACATAGGTCAAACTTATTCAGGGCTGGGCGATAAAACGGTATTGGTATTTATCAACGGTACACCATTGTCGGTAACCATTGTTGGTAAGGTTCGATATAACGCTCAATATTTTCATTAAAATGCGCACGCATCGCCCGTAGGTCGTGTGGAAAGTGTCTCATTCTTTCAAAAGCGCTTGCGCTCCCGTGGAGTCTTGTCACTGCTATGCAACCATGAACTGCGCAATCCACATCATTTACATTTATTCATTTAGCTGACGCTTTTATCCAAAGCGACTTACAATTGCTATATATGTCAGAGGTCGCACGTCTCTGGAGCAACTAGGGGTTAAGTGTCTTGCTCAGGGACACATTTGGTGTCTCACAGTGGATTCGAACCCGGGTCTCTCACACTAAAGGCATGTGTCCTATCCACTGTGCAATCACCACCACATCATGTTGACTGAATGTTCATGTTGAGCTGATCTTGATCACGTGACACTACACAGCACTTAGAGATCCAGTAAAGAAAGCATTTGAATTAATAACATCATGGCTGCAACATCTATTGAGAATCATTCAACAACTAGTTATAAGATCAGCAACATTCACAATGGATTTAATGTAGTAACACTAACTGTAACCATGGAAGTTTGGCAAGAATAGTAAAATTTGTTTATTTTATTTTCAGGAATTTTCAATGGCATTTCTTTCTTTTTGCTTATCGAAAACTATCAGATTGAAAAGCCAATCAGATTGGAGCCTGCAGTTTCACATAATTACACATCAAATGGTTCAAAACAATCTGTGGGTATGTCACCTGGGACTGTCATTACGCACACCAGAAGACACCTACTTCTGTTTAAAAAAAAAAAGCAAAAGACAAACGGTGTCAATGTCGCTTGATGATAATAGGCTATGAGGTTTCCCCAATGCAGAAGTCCAATACAAGACATGAAGGACAGATGACAGTGGACAAAGTTGACATGACTTTGGGTGTGTGAGTAAGAACAAGAAAGAGCAACCCTCCCGTTAGAGTCACTCCCATTCTTCAGAAGTGTACGCCAAAACACACACCCCACACAGCTGCGAGTAAGCATGAGTGTGTGTGTGTGTTGTAAGAGAGGGGAAGCACGCTCTCACAAGTTTGCTCAACTGTGACATGGTGTGTGCTCAAGTGTTAAGTCATGTGATCTCTTCTCTTCCTAAACATCTTGTTTCAGAGCTGAAAGCGAAACTTGCATTTTGATGATGTTCTCCATGACTATAAGCCAAGTAGACACAATCTCTGCAGTCAGCAAGCACCAGTTTTGCTGGCCTTGACCTAAATTAGTTAAATTCAGCACAGCCTCTGTGTAAATAGCCATACACCGCTCTCTTTTAATCAATCTCTTTCACTTGCTGCTTCAGATATAGGTCAACAAAATTGCATTCTGTAGTCACATATAGGCTATACATATACACACACACGGGCTATACACACACACACACACACACACACACGCACACGGTTGATACCTGCTAATTATTTTTGTCTGGAAATTCATTTATTAAATATAGCTGCGAGCAGCGATGACGGGCCTAAGCCGGTGGCTTTGGCCCTTTCATCGCTGCTCGCAGCTATATTTCTATATTTTATATATATAAAACTAATCTTTTTTTTCTGACCCATGAGCAAAGTTTCAAGAGTTTTCGAGCATGTTAAGAGCCCCAAAAATGCCTGAATAGTCGATAAAACATTAAAAAAAAATCTATCCTAAGGAAAACAACAGGGCCTTCACCCTTTCAGGTCTTGGGCCCTAAAAATACTACACAATTTTATATTATGTGTATGCATTTCATTTCTGAATTAAAAATGTAAAGTAAAAAATATGTCAGGACATTATAAAGTTTTATTAAAATAATTAAGTTATTTATACTTTAGTCATTTTAGTCAACAAAACTGCTTCGCTGCTTATTTTTGTCAGAAAAATCAAAGTCATGTGGTGTGACCAACATGCAGAAGCAAGTAAAAAAAAAAAGGAAATGATATTAATGATGACCTTTCATGACTGTCAATATGATTTGTGCCTCTTTTCTTACTTTTTTTAAATATATATAAAATATCATTTTCGAGAGATTTATATCCCTCCATTGAAAGCTACACAAATTAAACATTGACACTTCATTAAGAGATCATAAATCTGAGCCATATTGAGCCAGAGGTTGAGTAGTAGACTGTTAATATGTACAAACCCAAATGTTGGGTTAAAATGTAATTAAAAAAAATGAGCATTGAAAGTGAAAGTTGAAGTTGGGTTAACATTTTAAATGACATTTTTAAACCACCATTTGGGTTTGTACATATTTGACCCAAATTTGGGTTAAAACAACCCAGCATGTGAAGTGCCGCAGAGTGCATGTGAAAATAAATTTCTTTTTAATGAGCACTCTTATTCGCTGTATTGACCCATCTAACAAAGTGTCATGCAACATCTGCACACAATTACCCTCTACACCTGACGCCATCAACATCATAACCACTACAGACACACACACACACACACACACAACAATGAAATAGGGTGTATCAAACCCAGTTGTCCTCAGAGGTTACAAGTCTGTAGTGATTGGGTCATGGACAGTCGAGATCCAGAAGGAAAACCAGTTGAGAACCACTGATCAAATCCATCCCAAGAACCAAGATCCCACACATAACCAAACAAGGATCACAAGTACATGCTCTTCCTCTCTCTCACATGCGTGCAAACTGACCATACAAGGTGACCAAAAAGTAGATGAAAGGTTATAGATAAATTGCACCCATACATGCCACTATAAGTGCGCTCTTGAATGAACAAACTAATGAAAGGTACAGCCAACTGTCAGCAGTGCCTGAGGTCAATCTAAGAGGATCATGTGAACGTGTCGTTGACAGCTGCATGAGTGATGGTTTCATCAGTCCATATGTCATAATTTTACTCAGTTTGTGGTATAAAGAGATAAGCTAAATTGATAATCAAAAGGGAAAAGCATTCAGACTCTTGCTCTGTTCCAAAACCTAATGTGGTGATCTCTTGAATAAAAACTCTTCCAAAGACAGGTAAAGCCTTCATTTGTAAGAACAGGGCCTGAATTTCATTTTGGAAAATGGGGGCTCCTTAGGTGATTCTTTTTTTTTTTTTTTTTTTTTGGGGGGGGGGGGGGGGGGGGGGTTAGTTATCTGCATTATAAGTGGGAGACCTAAGAATGATTAAAATTATGTGCAACACCCGCGCAGCAATTCAAGCCCTGAAGACACTTCGTAAACAAATTTTAAGGCAGAATTTGGTTTTTCCTTCACAGAGAAGCAAATAATGAGTTGAATCCAATTCTTCCTTCTCTTTTTTATGCTCTAGCTTGTTTCTCAATCTTGCCTTGTTGTGCTTCTGTAAAACAAAGACAACACACAGGATGCACTTTCTGCCGTCTCAGTCTCCAATGAACTGGAGCATGTCACAAAAATGAACCAAAAATTAGGAGAGTATAATTGCCTCACAGACATGAGAAATATATCAATAGCAAGCTTGACATGTCTACTTTAAAATGAGCCGATTCAAATCATAAGTGTATTTTACACAATACGTATGCTGTGCATGTTATGCTTTTAATGTACTGTTAGCTTTAGCAACATGCTAACATTTGAAACCGAAATGTATCACTAAAAAGGTTTAGAGTAAAAAATATGATTTTACATAATATTTGTGCTGTGTAATTTATGCTAAATAAAATAACCATTACCATAATGACCTCATTTCAATAGAAAACGAATAAAATATTGTGAAAAAAATTTCTATTAGACCTATACAACATTTCTCCTGTGTGTTTTATACTTGGTGTTAGCAAAGCGACAAACTAATTTTTGAAATAATTTCAAATAATTTCAATTGAGTATATTAAACAATTAAGTAAATAATTGAGTATCAATATTTTTTTTACATCTAAAATGTATTATTTTTAGGGGTGCAACAATATATCGTGCCACAATATATCGCAATACAAAAATACAACAATGCGTATCGTGGATAATGACAATATGTATCGAGGATAGTCCCCCCAAAATATAATTACTGTGAGAGAAAAAAAAAATCAGGTTTTCAGAGTTTACATTAAACTATATATAATATTGGTTATAATGTATAATAATGTAATGTGGGAATATTTTTGGGTCCTTATAATGCCAAATGTCTGATGTTACCAGTAAAAAGTGGCCGACATTATTTTTAAATATATCTATCAGTGTCAGTGAAAGCGTGCAAGCATCTTCGTCTGCAATTACTCAGTAATTTCAGCTTCAGAATCATGAAAATTTTTATTAATGGTGTGACGTCACCATTGTCCTTGGGTTACAAGCACCAAGTCCAAGCCTATTCATTTAAACCCACAATGTAATATCAAATTTAGCATTCTAACCAACAGTATTGTTAACAATTCACCTTATTTCTTGGAGTATCGCAATAATATCGTATTTTGAGTTCAGTATCGTGATATGTATTGAATCATGACATGAGGGCATCGTTACACCCCATAATTATTTTACAAAATTTGAGCTTTATTTTTTGTATCTCATTAAAGTACCATTAGAAGATGAATCATTTTATCGTGCAATACATAGTTTGTGAATGATTTTGTTCCAGCAAACTCAATGTGGACAGGCCTTAAAGTTGTAATGTTAAAAACAGATGACAAGAAGTTCAAATTCCATGACAATCATGAGACAAAGGCCGCCTCTGAGATCAGCATGAAAGTGTTTTGTGAGATCATATGGGCCCCAGTAACTAGTCTCAGCCGCTACTGTGGCAGACAGACAAGACATTCTTGATAGTCCTCATCACCTCTCACTTCCTCTATGGGCAACTGCATGACTGCCACTCGCGTTACCCTGGAAACTACTCGCAGCACATCAATCCAGAACAAGAGTGAAGCCGGCGTGTTTCAGAGGGTTCTTTTACAAAAACATCAACTGTTATACAACAGGCGGTCATGATAACTGCTAGTCTGCTATGAAGAGTAGTGTCCTGCACACTGCATACTGAACAATGTACAATAGATCACCAGACCAATAATCTACTGCTGCATCCCAATCATAAATCATCCTGCCAGTTAACTGTGACAATATGATTGACAGGTCAGTTTACAGTGACAGGATGCACATTACTATCCAACTATGCGAGGCCATTCAAACTGAACACCTTTTTCAGTATCCATTGATTGCACTTTTCTATTATTTTTCTATGAAAATGCATGCTAGATGAACGTGTCTTTTTCCGCAGCCCGCGCATCACTGTAGGATAGTAGACCCAGACCGATATATCGGCAGATCGATATTATCGGCCGATATTGGGCATTTTCCAAACTATCGCTATCGGCAGTTATAATGGCCGATAAACGAATATTTCAAAAATAAAATAAAAACGGACGAAACACGTCATGAGTGTTGGAATTGTGTAGTTTGTCCACAAGAGGGCACTCTACACCGTTCCTGTTGGCAACACTCGTTGAGTTCGTCACGATACATACATTGTAGGGCTGTTGGAACGAATTCCGAAATTCGAATATAATTCGAATATTAAAAAAAATCAATACTATTCGAATGTTAAAGTTACTATTCGAATATTGCTTTTATATATTTTAAAAATAAATATATACTTCCAAAGGGAAGGTGTAAACGGCCCCTTATCGCTTTCTTATTAACAATAGGAGAGCGCAGGACTAGCTTTTGCGTGGCACATAGCAAGGTCTCGTTCACTCCCTCTCTGCCATGCACGCGCCGCGCGCTATGTATGTTATCACTCCCGCCGCGCGCTATGTATGTTATGCGCGGATTCCGGGAGGTTTTAACTAATTTGCGGCCATCAGGGAGACGCTATCAATATGCGGGAGACTCCCGGAACTCCGACGCGATATGACGATCACATCACCTCAGATCTGAGCTCCCATTCATCAAGCCAACGCGCCGCAATCTATCGCAAATCAAAGTGAAAGTAAGTCGCAGACGCTTAACACTACCATATTCATTAAAAGTAAAGGAATGAAATGATATTACCCCAGCACTGTTGCCGTTCTCCCTTATTGCTGTCTTTGCTGATTTTGAAGCCGATGATCAATAAAATTGCTTTCGGTGACGTGCACTTCATTGCATCAGAAATAGCGCGGGAATTGAAGATCAGATTTATATCTGTTTTGCAAAAACACATTGTGACCAGGTGTAAATGGAATCGTTTTGATAAATCAGAGCTATCCGATCTGAGAAAACGCATGAAGTGGCCAGGTGTAAACAGCCCCTAAATGTTTATTGTAGTAATGTTAGATGTCCCTCTAGTGGGCCTAACGTGTAACAACAACCACAGGCTATAGTGGCATTGATGATCCATAAGAATGTGTGATGTCGTAAATATTAATAATAGGATAAATTTGAGCATTTAATATTCGAATATTACATAAAATAAGGAATGGAATTCGAATAGTATTATAGAGGAAGATTGACAGCCCTAATACATTGCTTGAATAACAAATAAAAGAACATCCCCATCAATTCTCTTAACTCAAATAAGCATGACAAAATTTGTGACTATCATGTCCAGTTTAAAATAAATAAATAAAATATCGGCCGATATATCGGAATATCAAATTTTAAAACCCAAAAATATTTGTATCGGTATCGGCCTTCAAAATCCTTTATCGGTCGGGCTCTATGAGATAGTCTTCTTAATTTTCTCTGTTTTACACATTTTTGCCAAAATATAAGTTGATCTGCTATTCTAGTCACAGTATAGCTTCAACATAAAAAATAGCATGGTAGTTGGCTCCTTTAAACAAACAAATCCCATGTTTCCTTTGAAACCGCCATAAAAAAAGCACTCAAGAAGGAACTTCTATAATCTGTAACCCTCTCGGTAACATAACTACAGGTCTCGGAACAGTCCTCCAAATTACACAGTTGCAGTAATGCGCAGCTCAAGAAAGCCAATTTTATGGTCAGATCAAAATGGAAACGTGGACAACTTGGTAATCACCGCAGTAATGCAATAAACAACGTCCTGTGAAAATGCCGGTCCATTCTTAAATTACAGGGAGCCTGGGATGCGAAAAGACTAATGAAACAGCTGCCGTAATGTCTAGCGAGTGCCCTGATCATTAGACTAATTAAAGAGTCCCTCTGCTTAACCTCACAGCCTATGTGACTGAGAGCAGAAGCACAAATAGCCACCGAGACAGAAGCACGGGCCCGTTAACACAACAGATGTTAGGAAAAGGCTTCAAATGACCCTGTAGCTTAAAATACACATCCTTTCTGGCTCTCCCCACAACACACACACGCCGTTAAGAGCGTTCGAACACGAGAGGCATGCGAAGAAGAGCGATGTACGCACATTACAGAATCACTTACGGACAGAATGTAAACACAAGGCCTCATTCGAGTGAGCGACTGCACACACACACACACACACACACACACACACACACACACACACACACCCATTCTGTGAGGAGGCTCATCTTGAGTTTCAGAAAACCCCTGTCATTTGAGCAGGGAAGCAAAGCACAACAGGAGCTACAATCCTCACACACCGATGAAAGGTAGGCCCTTGTGGAATAAGGGGGTCCCGTTTCACAAATGTAATCTGTGAATAATGGCATTTTTTTGTAAAGCAGAAAGCACAAGGCCAGATGGATCTCACGTTCATAAACAAGTCAATGCAGATTGTGTCCAATTAGGAGTAGATCTACCCAAAAGAATATTTTCCTAACTAGGTAAACCAGTTTCAAATGTATTCTGTGTCATTGGAGAGGGTGCCATTGTACTTCAAATTAAGATTATTATTTTTTTTTTTTACTGCAGGGATTAGTGTCTATTAGTAAAATCGGTTTCCTTTATCAATCTTTGTTGCATTAAATGCCAATGGTGACGGTTCAAAAATGTGTCTAGTATGCCTGTAACGCAGAAAGATCATATCTTAATATCATTTTACATTCTGGTTCTCTTCATTTTAAAGGCTCTAAATAGTTTCATTGCAGAGATTTCAAAATCGTTTTTTTTTTTTTACATATTTTTGTAGGGCTGTCAAATGATTAATCGCGATTAATCACATCCAAAATAAAAGTTTGTGTTTATATAATATATGTGGGTGCCCACTGTGTATAATTATTTTGTATATGTATAAATACGCACATGTATATTTAAGAAAAAAATATTATTTATATATAAAATATTTATATTTATATATAATATAAATTATTTATAAATCTATATACAGTATATACATGAAAATATTTCTTAAATATATACAAGCATGTGTTATATATATATATATATGTATATATATATATATATATTAGGGCTGTCAAACGATTAATCGTGATTAATCGCATCCAAAATAAAAGTTTGTGTTTACATAATATATGTGGTTGCATTGTGTATAATTATTTTGTGTATATATATACATATATATATATATATATATATATAAATTCACACACATGCATGTATATTTAAGAAAAATATATTATTTATATATTAAATATTTATATTTATATATAATATAAATTATATATAAATCTATATACAGTATATACATGAAAATATTTCTTAAATATATACAAGCATGTGTGTATTTATATATATTTATATATATAAAATAATCATACACAGTGCACCCACATATATTATGTAAAGACAAACTTTTATTTTGGATGTGATTACTTGCGATTAATCGTTTGACAGCCCTATACTTTTGTGTTAGAAATATACAAATTATCACAGAAGAACTGGGATAAAAGTTTATAGTTTGGATATAAACACTGATATCTACGTAAGCAATCAAAATAGTAAATAACCTTTTGAAAGTTACTTGATGCTTCAAATAATGATTGTATATCGAGTGACTGTTAAAAAAACTAAAGTCCAAATGAATCATTCATTCATTCAAAAGATTCATTCAAAAACTCTCAATCATCCAGTCACAAGTATTTATGAGTGAATCATTGAATCATTCACTCAACCCGAAAAAAATCATTCAGATTAAATAAACATTTTAAATAGACTGTAGCAATTAACATTTTATCATTTAACCTCTTCTAAATGTCATTTGGTTTAGTTGTCAATTCAGAATCGTGATCTCCGTTTGAAACAAAATAAATCAGGTTCTCAATGTATCCAGATTCGAGCAGTTATAATACGATATAAATATTGTTCGTTTTCTCACAGAAAACGCTTGTTTCGTGTCTTAGGCCATCAATGTGTACTTACATTTACGAGTCATTAAATCATGTTTAATTTGGACTTCTCTGTGCATGCTTTTTGAGGTGGTGACCATAGACCTCCATTATATGACTGACAGACAAAAACGCTTTGACCTAAAAATATCAAAATTGAAAATACTGCGGAAACAAAGACACCTACATCTTGGATGCCCTTGAGGTAACCTAAAACATACCAAAAATGTATTTCAAAGTGAACTATCCCTTTAAGACCTAAGATTTTTTTTTTTCTGTAATACACCGTCTCTCAGGAAGCAAAGTGAACTCAGAAGACAGGAATCCCATCAAAGTGAAGTCAGGAATCCCACCTGTGCCGTCATAAGAACAGCTGTTCCAGTGTTTCAGCTCTGAGCAGCACCAGGATCTGCCTTGCAGTGCTTTGAAAAGGACAAAGCTTTCTTATGAGAGACAGGAAGCGCTCAGACATACAGAAAGAGAGAAGGAAAGCAACAGAGTGAGAGTGTTTATGGGGATTAAAGCAGTGGCAGATGCTCGCTTCAACTATGACTCGCTTCTTAAAACCCAAGCTATATTTAACAAAGGAAATTGAACCTTTGCATACACGTGATTACCAGAGGGACTCCAAGACATTCACACTTCTTCTTTAGGCCAAAAACACTCAATGCAGGTGTTTGGCCAAATGCACTGCAAACCATGGTCGCATTGTGTGCAAAATTCACACACGCAATGTTTAAAGACGTTCTTGAGGAGGCAATAGTCAAGACGGCAATAGAGTTAAGGTCAGTTCTCAGGGAGCAAGAACTATGAAAACTATAGTATCCACGATAACGTTCTATTCTTTATCAGCACACACTGCGGTTAAGTCTGTCACTTTAAAAGCTCAAACTCTTGGACGTTGATTGGCTGTCAATGTTTTTATCAATCATGTTGGGGCTTTCATTACAGTGTTAAAATAGCAATATGAAAGCAGACATTATTTTTTTGACCAAACTGAACTACTACAAGCTTGAACGCACCCTAAAAATGCACCATTTTGGACAGCATCAAAGTAGCCTTTGCAATGGAGGATTTAATATCCTCTTTTCATCATTACAGATTTAAGCGTTGACTTTGATTTATGGTGAATTCATCATTTAACAGTGTTCCTGAAAGGCTGCCTCATTTCCATATGTGATCAATAAGTGCTGAGCCAGACGTAATTAATGTCTTTTAGCTTGAGTTTCCTGCAGAAACACTGAATGGATTTAGAGCTATTGACTGGCAACTTTTATACAAACTATTAGCATAGTCTGTATAGACACTTCCACTGTGGCTAAAAACAGTCTCTGTTTCGGCATCAGGGCATCAGATGATTTTGTAACACACTTATAATTTATATAGGGCTGGGTTGACTGTATCGATTAGATAACGCCTTAATTTTGATAAAGATTATTATTGTAATGTAAAATATTCCAAAATCAATCTTTTGGTCACAAAACTTTGCTTAACATCTCCAATCCAATCAGATTTGTTACTACTCATATGAAACAAAGTCTCAACTTTCTAATTCTGTCAATTTTATCACGAAATTCAAATAATAAATGCCATTTACGTGCTCTTTAAAGGAGTAGTTCACTTAAAAAAAAAAAAAAAAAAAACTTCTGCTGATAATTTACTCACCCCCATGGCATCCAAGATGTCCATGTCTTTCTTTCTTCAGTCGAAAAGAAATTAAGGTTTTTGATGAAAATGTTCCAGGATTTTCTCCATATAATGGACTTCATTGGGAACCAAATGGTTCAACGTCCAAATGAGAGTTTCAGTGCAAACTGTTCAAAGGGCTTTAAACGATTCCAGACAATGAATAAGGGTCTTATCTAGCGAAACGATCGGTCATTTAATAAATGAATAAAAAAAGTTTAAGTTTTATAAGCACAAAAGCTCGCCTTGCTCTGTTCTGTGATGACGTTCGTGACTCTGCTGTTCATCAAAATGAACAAACCTTTTTTCGAGTCATGACTCGAAGGGTCCTAGATAAGACCCTTATTCATCGTCTGGAATCATTTACAGCCCTTTGAAGCGGCACTGAAACTCTCATTTGGACCTTGAACCATTTGGTTCCCATTGAAGTCCATTATATGGAGAAAAAAATCATGGAATGTTTTTATCAAAAACTTTGATTTCTTTTCAACTGAAGAAAGAAAGACGTGGACATCTTGGATGATATGGGAGTGAGTAAATTATCAGCAATTTATTTTTTAAAAGTGAACTACAACTCCTTTAATGTGACAGATCACTGTAGCACTTCCGTTCAAGTTAAATTTGTGTGTTGATTGTATTTAAAAACAAATAGCAATAAGGCACCAGCATTAACAGTTTGCGGGATTAGATTATAGAGATTGGGAAATATGTCCCAGTCCTAACAATTACTAAAAGTAATAATAATAAAACTAACAGGGCCAAGGAATAATATAGTCCACAGGTTCAGTAACCAACAGGATATCCTAAAGCTCTTATTTAACCTCAGAATGTTTTTGTTGCCTTTTTTTATTATTTTTGTTTTGAAATTATCTGCAAATAAACCGCCAACAAAAAAACAACAACTTTTAAACATACTGCCTTGATCATGGTAACCATAGTTACAAGAAAAAATAAATACAATAGCTAAGCTACAATATTTTGTAATTCAATAGCAAAACATAGCCTACTTCAGTACATAAACATCATGGGATCTCTTTAAAACAGTGTCAATTTTCTTTATCTGCTTTATGATGACAGTAGGGAGTAGTGACCATAACACTTCTGAAGTAATTTACTCAATTTAGCATCTGTTATTTTGCCATGACACATGCTCACCATGGACGATTTTGGAGGCTTGCTTAGAAGAAGCGAGGGAGTGAAATTAACCTCCATTGAAGCGTGTGTGTGTGTGAGAGAGAGAGAGAGGGAGAGCGAGTGTGACACACCCCGATTCAGAGTGGGGTGGGGGGCCAAGTGAACCCCCCTCCAGACAAACAACCGTTATCCATCAGTGATCCACCTCCATCAACCACGAGAATAAACTTAATCCAGCAGATTATTACACACACACACACACGCGCGCGCGTACACTAGGCGCAAAAGCGTAGCCTGTTCTCAGAAGAACCAAGCGTTGAGCAGGCAAAAGTCGGCCAACTACACGCAGCCAGCATGGCACACACACATGCACATCAATTCCCTCCTAAACAGTGGCATCTTCAGTCCGGTAACCGCATGTCTCCAGTCGCTGTTAATCTCATCATAGGCGTGTTGCTGCTGTAGCCTGTTAGCTAACATCCCGCTCAGAACCACACACTGCGCATCAACACAAATTAAAAGACGTCAAACTCACCGCTTCACGCTCCGTGCTTAACTCCTGCGCGAGGATGCTGCGCCTGTTATTCCGTGCTGCACGCGACACTCCAGCAAACTAATATAAACAATATAAAGCAACAACAGCCTGTGCCGCGCGCCTGTAACACTACAGCAGGAGCGGCAAGTGTGTGTGTGTCCGTAGTTGATCCGACAATGGGCGGGGCTAGGGGATTTAGTCCGACACTGATGCGCTGTAATTGGATGAGAGCGTAAAATGGGCGTGGCTACTGGGTCAATCTGCGAAAGGGCGTGGCTTCGGGGTCCTGCTTCTGCTGCTGCACTGTTTTTGGAGGTGAGCATCATATGGATAGCTGCTGGCAATGATACAACGTATTCATAAATGATTGTTTTTAACCCTTGCATCCTTATGGACATTTTTGTCCTTTTCAGTTTTTTGTTTTTTTTTTGATCACTTTGCCTGTGTTAAAGCTAACTGCAAAAACTTGGCACAGGTGTGTATTTTTATTGGAATTTTACTATTTCACCATCATTTTCTTCAAAAAATATTTTTTGCATTAGGTACAAAAAATACTCCCTCTCAGCACCTTTTGGACAAAAATGTCCCCATTGAAACCCATTAAAGCTGCCATTTTTTAATCCCCGGTTCAGTTAACTATAAAATTATGCAATCTTTGTTAAGAAGCTTTAATTCTGATGGCAAGGCTTCATAATTTTATTTTTTTACTATTTTTTATCAGATGGTGTCATTTTTTTTTTTTTTTTAAGTTTGGCCAATAAAACAAATATCGCTTTATTCCTTTTTTCTGGTTCGGCATACTACAGAGCCAACTGGATAAATTATGCAACAATATTTGTGTGGGTGTGTTGTTATGGATGTCAGAGTGTGGTTAGTATGTGTATTGTAAAAAAATATGTGTGTGTGCGCGGATGTGTGTGTTTGTAATACTGAGAGAGAAAAACTGCAAATTCAAATCCAATCACTGTGAGCACCAGTGGAATTTTGCTGGCACCCAATGGGGAAAATATGTTACTATGCCCAAACAAACTGTTACTGAAAGCTCATTTTCTGAGATATCATCCTCAAATTTGGAATACAACCTATTTAGATTCATGGCTTTGATTTTATTGTAGTTTTGAGTTCAACCTGCTCTTTTTTGGATTTACTTATTATTATTTTTTCACTTCAGCAATAATCTGCAAAGGGTCTTCTTTAAAATGATACCAAACTTAAGTCTGTGCTCCAAAGCGTCGCATTTTTATGACAGTTTTTTGACATGGACATTTTTGTCCTCTTTTTACCTATGTGTAACTTTTTTTAATTGATGCACAAGGGTTAATACTTTTAGGAAGAAATATTTGAACTTAATTCAGAAATTCATTCATTTTATATAGTAGCACGGATTGACACTACAGAGACAACAATGATATCAGCGAGTAGTAAATTACTGTTTCTGATTCCAGAATAGATGACTCTTGTGAACCGATTCTTTTCAGTGAATTAAAAACATAGCGACCTTAGTCTGCTTTCAGAAAGATGTTCCAGTTCTTATGAGTGAGTCAAAATAACTGAATGATTCATTATCTAATGAACTGGTCGCGCTAAATGTTTCTGATTCAATGAAAAGAACCGGTTCATTTGAGTCATTTGTTTGGGAATCGAATGACATTGGTCACGCGGAATGTATTTGATTCACTAAAAAGTACCGACTCATAGGGAATTGGATTACAAGGAATGAAAAGTGATGCTGTTAACCGTGAAGACTGGTGTTTTATTCACATGTGGCGGTCACATATACACATACATTACTTTAAAATAAGTAAAGTCTTATTTTATACATGACTTTAAAAGGAGACAATGAGGGGGAAATTCGAAAAAAAAAATAGAAGTGAAAATTGTATAAGCAGTTAAAATCCATTTTAAATGCAGTATGCCATTTATGTTGAATAAATTCACCGGAATGAAGTAAACATTTTAAAGTATCAAAAGATAATCCCTCTTGATCCAAAACTGTGTATATTGCATGTTTGTCCTCTGAATTTTAAAATCACGAAACATGAAAGATTATTGTTAATTCTGTTTGTTAGAAGCTAAACGTGTGAAGCAACTAATGTTCATTGCAATCTGTAACAGATAGAAGTTTGCCAGAAACACTGATATTGTTCGTCTATTCAATTAACTTGAGTATGCTTCCATCTAGTGGCCATTTTTACGTACAGCATCTGGTAAAATAAATAAAACCAACTGATTTCCATGGATGCAATTCTAACTCAGACCAACAGAGAATGGTAGTAATTTAAATAACCTCTAATAATAATTCTATTACTATTATTCTATTATTCTAATAATAAATTCTATTATTCACAGTCTAGATTATCTAATGGCAACACTTTCATTCAGTACTATATTATATCAACATCAACCTAAATGAACAAAATCACCCTCAGACATGAATCAGTTATAACAACAGCATCAAAGAATATGTTTATTAACATTATTTATGCTGCTTTTATATCCGTGATATCAAAAGAGCAAGGCAGAATAATTGAGTTTGGTAAAAACACAAACTGTGTCACTCCCCAAATTTCAGTTGCCTTTCTTTCTGCTGTCCGTGGAGTTCCTTAGCCCTGTTCTTCAGCTCCTCTGCTTTCTTCTCATCCTTCTCCGTCCCATCGCCCAGTTTGTACATGCGGCTGGCGTTGGAGCAGCCCCACACGTGTCCCAGCTCACAGGCCCGCAGGGCGTACTTTAGAGCCAATGGCATGTTTTTGTCCAGCCCTGGAGATCCCTGGATGAAAAGCGTGCTCAGGTTGAAACAGCTGGGGGCGAAGCCTCCTTCACACGCCCTCTCGTAATACTGTCGGGCCACCTTTGCGTCAGTACCCCCCTCCACGCTTCTCCCGTCATGGGCCAGCAGAGCTACGTTGTGACAAGCGTCCACAGACTTCTTCCCTTTGGTGTTACATGCCTTCATAAAGCAGGAGTACGCTGACTTTAAACACTCCGTCACACCACCTGAGGTCATAAGAAGTTGTGAGTTGTGGAAAGCTGTTGCTATTCAAGTGCTTTTTGCTATGGGTTATATATATATATATATATATATATATAGTATGTATATTTCAGTTTATGAGTAAAATATGGTCTGTGGTAAACATAACTTGACCATACTTGGGCGTTTTGTTGTACAACATAAACTGCTCGCACTCACACCCCAAACGTTCTTAATGTTGTTGTCTAAAATTCAGGTTTTCAGTATGAGTGTGTCTAATTTATTTTGAAGAGGAAAACAGCCAATTATCATCAGGTTATGTTTAGCATGACATTCTTGTACTCATAAATTAAAAAACCCATAGGAAAATCTTGAGGGAGCCAGTGGAGAATTACGTCCGGGTTTTGACATCACAAATGCAACACTCTGTCAGGACATTAACGTACAGCACCTGATTAAATTCTAAAATTTTTATTCATGTAAATTTGATATTAATCTCATTTTTAATATGTATTAATCAAATTATATTTTATAACATTATTAATACTTATTTGAATATTTAATATATATATATATATATATATATATATATATATATATATACAGTATAACATTGTTAATATTTATTTGAATAATATAATTTATATATATATATATATATATATATATATATATATAATTTATATATAATATAATATTATCACCTGAGTATGACGATATATGGAATATTGGCATTTTTTTATGATTTCAAATTACCCTGTATATATTTAGAAAATATTAAGTAAATATACACAAATATACATACATAATATTTTTTTACTTTATATATATATATATATATATATATATACATACATTTTATAATATGAATTTATAACGATAATTTTATAATTTATATATATATATATATATATATATATATATATAATTTCTATTTTACATAGAAAATCTATAGAAATACATAGAACATTTTACATTTTGAATAGATAGATAGATGATAGATAGATAGATAGATAGATAGATAGATAGATAGATAGATAGATAGATAGATAGATAGATAGATAGATAGATAGAGGATTTACATATAAAAAAATGAGAATAAATGTTAAAAAAACACTTTTCAAAAATAACCAGTTACAAAACAGATTTGCTTTGTCAAAACTATTAAAAGAAAAATAACTGAATATCTTAAAAATATTCTCAATCAAATTATAAGGATATCAAACAACCCTTAAAAGAACGAACTGAGATTCTGAAAAGAATGAACTAAGAGGAATTTCACTTTTTAATCCAGTTTATCCAGTAGGATCACATTAGGCTTGGATCAAAATAAAGACATAAAGTTAATTATCCAGTTAATTTTAATTGATTTTTTTATATATATTTTTGGAAATTAAAACTTTAAAAATAAATGTTTTTATTGAGTATTTGAATATGACTAAATATTGGTTTGTGGGAGGGGTTTTAATTTTTACCTTTTCCGGTGACATGGTAAGCCCCGAGCTTATAGCAGCTCTCTCCATGTCCATTCACCTCGCAGTTGTGCTTGAGAATTTGAGCTGTGGCCTCATAGTTCCTCTTCACACCCTCCAGGTAATCCGCCAGCCTCTGACACCCTGTTAAACACAAGAGGAACAGGTGAAGCTGCGGTGTATGTGTGTGTGAGAGAGAGCAGTTCAGCACCAGCTCGAGAGGAACAGCTCCTCCGACCTTCAGGATCCTTCTCCCGGTGACACTGGAAGCTGTACTCCACTCCTAAATTATCCAGGAACTGCTTGACCTCCTGCTCGTCCTCAAAGTTAATCAACCCGGCCATGTGCTCGTCGTCGATCTCCAAACACTTAACGCTACATACACCGGTGGAATGTCTCGCACGTCAAGCAACTTCTGACCTTGCTCACTGGTTAACTTAGTTGTGCAAAAACTTACAGAATAGTGAAAGACATAAAAGAATAATAAACACGTCGGTCTAAGACATAGAAGTTAATTTAGCTCAATTTAGACATACATTAGATATTCATAAATTATAAAACCGTTACTGCACGATGAGCTAACGCTACACATGCACTAAAGGCAGTCAAGATTACTTCCTACTTCGCTCAATGTCACCAACGGGTTTCCGTAGGCCCCGCCCCCTGGGCTGTTTCACAACATGTTTCACAACCACATTTATATTCAGATTTCTATAAAGTGTAACATAGCATTTATGTAAATGAAATGTAATTAAATTAATATCTATTGAATGTTCAATAAAAAAAATGTCGACTGAATATAACATGTCAACCAAAAACTACATTTACAAAATGAGAATATAGAGACAAAACATATGAATCATTACAAACTAAAGAAATAGCATCATAAACAGAGGAAACCATAAAACTTCTGAAGCGAAACAGAATGTTGTTGAATGACAAAAAAATAAGCTTTTTTCATTAAAGTAACGTTAAGACTGGGTAAATACTTCTATATTTGTAAGTGTATGAAGACAAAAACATACTTATCTGTATTTAAAAGTGATTTTCTTTGTAGAAATGTTCCTTCATTTAATGCATTACATTATATGAAGAGTAAACAGGATTGCAAATTTGATGGGATGATAAGATACTTTGGTTTACTAGAAGATTATATAAATTTATATATATTTGTGCCTTGATTTATGCTGTTTGTTTTATCCATTATAGTTACTAATGGTATTATAAAGGTATTTCTGGGGGAATATATATATATATATATATATATGAAGAGTTCAGATGCAAAAGCCTCTAAATGCCATTTGAAATTTTCTTCTAAAATGATAATTTTTATCAAGCTTGTATATTTAAGTTCAGTAATTTCACTTAAATGACAATTAATAGGTAATCTTCATTGCCATTTAAGTGAAATTAATGAACTTAAATATACAAGCTTGATAAAAATGGTCATTTTAGAAGAAAATTTCAAATGTCATTTAGAGGCTTTTGCATCTGAACTCTTCATATATATATATATATAGACCATTTTGAGAGACGTAAACAACACTGGTCCAGAAGCACTTCCTGTTTCATTTTTTTTAACACTACATAAACGTTGTAATAAAATACAACCTACAGAACATATGCAACTGAATCAAAAAGTTAAACACGCATCTTGAAGATGTTTTCTTTACATTTGAAGTAAAGAAACCATTTACAAACGGAAACAGGAAGTGTTTCTGGACAAGTGTTGTTTACATCTTGCAAAAAGGTAAGGAAAAATGCTTATTTATCATTGTTATGAACCCACACACATTTTCGTTGCAAATACTGTAATGTAGGCTATTTACTCTAGTTGTTGCTGTTGTTGAACTAATGCAAATACCTAACTAATAGACTGTAAAAAAGGCAAATACACACAGTTGATCACCCGTAGGCCCCGCCCCCTCTGACGCAGATCCGTTTCCCGTGTGACGTGATGTTTACTGCTGAAGACGTCGCTGCCGTTTCCTCCCGATATAAATACCCGTGAAAATGCCTGACAGCACGTAATGATCGGAACGCAATCGAGGCTGTCAACCAGAACACATCCGTATCTGACAGAGCAATGCAAACGAGCAACACTGCATTTAGCGACCCGTGCACTTTTAAATACCAACAAATAGAATTATCAAATGTTTGAAGACAGATGTTTGGAGAGGCTAGCAGGATAAGAAGCTAAAGAGCATTTAAATCGGATTGTGTTTGATCTACACCTCAACCCACCTGCCATTATCCGCACAAGAGGCTGTTTCTGGCATTTGAGGCCGTCATGATCCATCTTTTGGACACCGTGGTAAGACTTCACCTGTCACACATGTTTATGAAGCAATCGTGTGATGATTTACCAGATGATTTATGTAAATCATAACTGTCTTGTGTTAATCATCCGAAAGTACTGTAGCTCATGCTGTTTTTTCAACTCTGAGGTTTGTAGCTGATGCTAATAAATGGTGTTGTAATAGATTGACTGTCAAAGACGTGCATAAACTTGGAGGTTGATGTTTTCTTAGTTCGTTAGTGAGATGATCAAACTGTAGGTGCCAAAAATGTATACAGTAGGTTTAAACTTATACAAGAGGTGGTGATCCATGATCTAGACCCATTGAGGAAAACACTAAAACACTAACAAGGGTATTCCCCCTTTATAGTGTACTACGGGTCCATTTGTATACTAGAAAGGCTTTTCGATTTTTAGAGGCCACAGATCACCAAATATGATCTTCCTCATGCTGGGATGTCTTTCCTAAATTTTAAAACGCATCTAACTATTTTCTTGTAGCTACTAAGACCCAATTTATACTAATTAAACGTTAACGTTAGTGTACCAATTTAAAAATGTTATTTTGAAACTAATTAGTACGTATTAAGTTACACTAAGTTTTTTTCTACTCACCGTAGAAGTGTACTGTTATTGTTAAATGTATTTGATTTAATTATTTTTTGTTTACATATTTATTTGAACCTAAATTGTATTCTTTGTTATTCCAATTTGGTATTCATTTTAACCCAATTTTTATTTTCTGCATTTATTTATTTGTCTTAAAAGGGTTAGTTCGCTCAAATAATGAAAATTCTGTCATTAATTATTCAACGTCATGTACAGACGTCCATCTTCGCAACGCAAATGAAGATTTTAGAGCATGACAGCTACTCAACTGTCAAAGTGACGATTCAGAAAGAAATTGATTTTTGAATTTAAGCTTTAAGATAATCTTAATCTCCTTTTTTTTTGATAGTTATCCAATTTGCTAACACTTTACTTGAAGGGGTGTGCATAAGACCGACATGACACCTTCATAACCATGACATGACACATGACAACTGTTATAAAGTGTCATTTGCTCAATTATGACATTTTTAATGCAAATATGACATTGTTTGGGATGTCTTTGTCATGACAACTTATCATAAACCAATACATCATAACCTGTCGGTGTCTTTGTCATGACAACTTGACATTAATACGACAACACATGGCCTCATGAGTCATGGCAGCCAATGACAAAACCAACCACAAGACAGTTTTAATGTAATGTTAACCCATGAAGCTAAGTGGTTTCTTAAGTTTGATAATTAATCTCCAATGACATATTTATAACAATTTATGTTGTCTTGGTAATGTCAAGTTGTCATAACAAAGACATCTCAAACAAGGTAATTTGCATTAAAAATATAACTGAGCAAATGACACTTAATGACAGTTGTTATAAACATTCATAAAACCTTCATATTCATGACGTATTATGTCATGATTATGAAGGTGTTATGTCAATCTTATGCACACCTTTAAGTAAAGTGATTAACACTATTTTTTTTTTCTCTCTTTCACTCCCTGGCTCCAGTTTCAAAATCCGTGGACAAGTTCTATTATGCACTAAAGAGTTTGTCTATCCAGCTTTACTGAAAGTAAAACATAAAAATGAAAGTAAAAGAAAAAAAAATCCTGATCTGACACATCAAGGGTTTAATTTCATCGCCAGTACCATAGGAAACGAAAGTCGTAAGGGAGATGTCTGATTTGATGTTGAGCTCTGAGTCATTTTGTTTGTTGCAGGACGAGGCGTCCCCGCCGTCTCTGACCGATCTGTGCATGACTCTGGTCAGCTCCAGGCTGGAGCTCTTCTGTGAGATGCGTGATGACGGCTCGCTCTCCTTCCGTGAGCCGCTGGTCGAGCCGCTGGTTTTCCCGCAGGAGCTGGCCGACCAACTGCTCTGCAAGATGGCCACTGAGGGTGAGGACGAGGGCCCTCAAAATCACATTCCTATAGAACACAAAATGCATAATTACTGTTTCATGTAGTATTTTAAAAGGATAGTTCACCCAAACTAAAATAAATCTGTCATTTACTTGCTCTCTAAACCCGTATGAGTTTCTTTCTTCTGATGAACACAAAAATACATATTTTGAAGAACGTGGGTAACCAAAAGTTGTTGGACCCCATTGACTTCTATAGTATTTTTCGGTCTCACTTTATATTAAGAGGCTTTAAAGAAGCAGTTCAATTTACTCACCCCCATGTCATCCAAGATGTCCATGTCTTTCTTTCTTCAGTCGAAAAGAAATTAAGGTTTTTGATGAAAACATTCCAGGATTTTTCTCCATATAATGGACTTCAATGGGAACCAAACGGTTCAAGGTCCAAAAGACAGTTTCAGTGCAAACTGTTCAAAGGGCTTTAAACGATTCCAGACGATGAATAAGGGTCTTATCAAGCGAAACGATCGCTCATTTAAAAAAAAGTATAAGTTTTATAAGCTCAAATGGTCGCTCTGTTCTGTGATGCGTGTTCGTGACTCTCTGTTTGAATCAATAGTACTTAAAGCCACTTAATATAAAGTGAGACCTTTTTTCTATACTATGGAGTCAACTGAGTTTGTCCCGTGCCGCATTTTTGCGTTGAGTCCCACGGATCTCTAAAACCGGCCTCCTCATAGTGGGTGTGATCAAATGAATGGATCTTAATGGGATACTCCACTTTTTTTGGAAATAGGCTCATTTTACAACTCCCCTAGAGTTAAACAGTTGGATTTTACCGTTTTTGAATCCATTCAGCCAATTTTCTGATATTTCTGGTCTCATTGACTTCCATAGTAGGAAAAATATATACTATGGAAGTCAATGAGACCAGAAACTGTCTGGTTACTGATATTCTTCTAAATATCAGAAAATCGGCTGAATGGATTCAAAAACTGTAAAACTCAACTGTTTAACTCTGGGGGAGTTGTAAAATGAGTCTATTTCCAAAAAACGTGGAGTATCCCTTTAAATTCGAAACACTGAACGTAATGGATTCTCTTCCAGGCCTATTGAACGACAGTACGGTGGGAATCTTCCGGAGCTGCCAGCAGTTCCGCTTGCGTCACGCCTGCATCCGCACCGCTCGAATCTCCGCCGAGGCCTTCCACCGGGCCCTCTGCCCCCACCGCCTCGTGGAGCTGGACGCATCCCGAGTCAACGCCGACCTCACCATCGCTGACATCCTTCGAGGTCTCTCGTCCAACAAAACCCTGCAGGAGGGCCTGCAGCGGCTCGTCCTGAACGGCCTGACCATGTCTTCTCTTGAGGAGCCTAGCCGTCGCTGTTTCAGCGCCATGCAGGGTTTGCGCGCTCTCAGCGTGTCCAACGTCGACTTTTACGACTCTGGCTTGGTGGACGTGTGCGCGCTGCCCCGCCTGGAGAGTTTGGACATCTCCAACACCTCGGTGACGAACCTGACCCCGCTTCTGGGGTTGAGGAGCAGGCTACGCTACCTCACCATGCACCAGCTCAAGAGGCTGGAGATGACCACCGCTCAGCTGCTAGCTGTGCTCAGTCAGGTCAGCTATCCATGTGTTACAACTTGTAATGTTGAGGTCAATGAGGGCGTTTTTGGCGCTTTCTAGAAACAAAGGTCATCTTTAAAGGGAGAGTTCACTTTGAAATACATTTTTGGTATGTTTTAGGTTACCTCAAGGGCATCCAAGATGTAGGTGTCTTTGTTTCCACAATATTTTCAATTTTGATATTTTTAGGTCAAACTGTTCTTGTCTGTCAGTCATATAATGGAGGTCTATGGTCACCACCTCAAAGAGCATGCACAGAGAAGTCCAAATTAAACATGATTTAATGACTCGTACACACTGATGGGCTAAGACATGAAACGAGCGGTTGGTGTGAGAAAACGAACAGTATATATATCGTTTTTACCTTGTTACCACAGCTACAAAGCGCCTGCGCCTTCAGATCACTTAGACGTGGCTGTGCATACAAGAGGGCCCTATAATTTCCGCGATCACGGAATCGCGGAATTGGCCAATTAACGCGGAATCTAGTGTTAACGCGGAATTTCACATTTTTGGAATGAAATTCGGTTTTTGTGTGGAAGAAGAACGTATGTCTGGGGAAAATGCAGAGAAACGGGGAAGCAAATCTGGGCGACACAACCCCTTCCGTCATTTCAGCTCATGACGGCATCAAAACAATAGCCGCGTTTCCACTGAAAGCACGGCGAAGCGGCTCTCCACAGCTCTGCTTTCGTCGGCGAAAAAGTTAAGAAACTCGTCGCACGCACGCACACACACAAAGTCCCCTCCGTGCACGTCTGTCTATGAGGTGCCGGTCCGAGTCGAGAGTGCGCGAGAGAGACTACGAGACAGCACGCTCAACAGTGCGCGCAAGAGAGACCGAGTGTGTCCGAGAGAGCTCTCGACAGTGCGAGCAAGAGACAGAAGCTGCGTCCCAATGTGCATACTATGCCCGAAATAGTATTAACAGTTACTAATGTCACATACTATTTAGGATGGATAGTATGCACTTTACGACGCAGCTAGAGTGTGACTTTTATTTTAACTTCTATAAACTAATATAATTTATTTTACAGGACAGTTTAAAGCTCATAACCATATTTTGTTGTTACTTGAAGTATTTAGAGTGCAGTGTTATGTTGCATCATGCAGTATTTGTCATTTTAAGAGTAAATGCCTATTTTATTTGTGTACATTTTAATCATTAACATTAAAAGCAACATTAAAAGCTCTTTTTACAACTAAAATAACAGTAAAGGGTAAAAAAAAAAAAAAAAAAAACTGAACTCCCAAAAATTAAAACAGAAAAAAACGGAATTTGCACAAATTAACATGGAAAAAAACGGAATTTGGGGAAAAAAAAAAACGGAATTTGGGAAAAAATAAAATGGATTTTATAGGGCACTACACAAGGTAAAAAACGCTATAAATACTGTTCGTTTTCTCACACAAACCGCTCGTTTCGTGTCTTAGGCCATCAATGTGTACTTACATTTACGAGTCATTAAATCATGTTTAATTTGGACTTCTCTGTACATGCTCTTTGAGGTGGTGACCATAGACCTCCATTATATGACTAATTTTGAGCAGAGGACTGAACTTAAATGGTTGTAATTCATTGCATGAATGTTTTGCAATACAGTACTAAGGTTGATCTCTTTTTAAAGACACCCAGCAGATTATTGCAGAAGTAGCACTTCAAAACGAAAGTGAAAATGTTTCCTGTAACGCAGATGTACTTTATGCTTTATTTTGTACAAAATGTTTTACTAAATTATTGGGATTCTAAAATGACTAGAAAATCAAAGCCTTATCATACTAAAATGTTTCAAAGTATCATTTCCAATGTCCAATTTCTCAATAATTTACACTGGATGAATGGAGTAGTTAGGCTTTCAAATGAAATATAATTTATGATGATTACTAAAATAGCCAAACCTAGAAGACTTATTCTCCACTGGTTCCCTCAAAATTTTTCAATGGGTTTTGATAAAGACCATTTTTCTTTTTTCCTGAAATCACACTTAAACCGAAAAGCTACGATTTTTAATTTGATGCTCCGCTTGTCATTTACATGGAGCAGCGTTACATGAGTTTGAATCAAAAAAAGCCGTATCTTGTGCGATTAATCGTGCAGCCCTATTGTATATGTACAGCTAAAGCACATTATTGTTGTGTTTCTCCAGCTGGAGGGTTTACAGCACCTTGATATCTCAGATGATAAGCAGTTCACATCAGACGTGGCGCGGCAGCTGCTGGAGACTCCTGGCATCTTGCCTCAGCTGGTGTCTCTGGACGTGTCTGGCCGCAAGCAGGTGACCGACACAGCGGTCAAGGCTTTCGTGGAGGCGAGACCGGGCATGACCTTTGTTGGTCTGCTGGCCACCGATGCTGGATTCTCTGACTTCCTGTCTGGAGAGGGCAGCTTAAAGGTGGGTACTCGCACACCGCAGCAGAATCATTTCAAATGGAGGTCATGAGTGTGTTATATAAGTGTTTTTCTGTTTAGGTGACTGGGGAAGCCAATGAAACCCAAATCTGTGAGGCGTTGAGAAGGTACAGTGAGAGGGAGGGCTTTGTTAGAGAGGCTCTCTTCCACCTCTTCAGCCTCACTCATGCCATCGAGAAACCACGACCCGACATCCTGAAGGTACACACGGTCATCAAGACCGTGAGATGAATCAAAGTTCACTGCTTTTTTCCGTATCAACCCTCACGTCTGTTCTCGGCCTTTATGCAGTTGGTCGCGTTGGGGATGAAGAATCATCCGGCCACGTTGAATGTGCAGCTGGCGGCCAGTGCCTGTGTGTTCAACCTCACCAAGCAGGAATTGGCCTTTGGAATCCCCGTGCGGCTCCTGGGGAACGTCACACAGCTGCTCCTCGAAGCCATGAAGACCTTCCCCAACCACCAACAGGCATGTAAAATAATGCTGAATAAAGTGAAAAGAAAAGTCTGTCATGGTCAAAATAAAATTATCTGACAATATTGAAATTAAAATTGGGATTTAAGTACATTCAAAATGTATAATGGTAAAAATACACACACACACACACACACACACACACACATATATATATATAGGTAAAACTTATACAGCATTTTCTAATATTAGTTAATATCACAATTGACTAATACATTTTTAAGATCATAAGTTGAATCTGTTAAAATTAGTTAATGGAGTGTAATCTAGCATGATAATGAATATTTTTTAGGGCTGTCAAATGATTAATTGCGATTAATCGCATCCAAAATAAAAGTCTGTGTTTACATAATATATGTGGGTGGACACTGTATAGAATTTTATATATATAAATACACACACATGCTTGTATATATTTAAGAAATATTTTCATGTATATACTGTATATAAAATTATATATAATTTATATTATATGTAAATATAAACATTTTATATATAAATAATATTTTTTCTTAAATATACATGCATGTGTGTGAATTTATATATATATATATATATATATACACACACACACACACAAAATAATTATACACAGTTCACCCACATATATTATGTTAACACAAATTTTTATTTTGGATGCGATTAATCATTTGACAGTCCTAATATTTTTATTTACTAACAGTATCAAGAGTTATTTAATCTTGTAAAAAAAAAATATGGTTTGTTAGTTATTGCATTAACTATTTTAATAAATGAGACCTTGTATACCTATATTTATATTTTTGTTTAAAAAAAATTGAATTCGTTTTAAATTGGTTCATTGAAAGTATAGTTTGAACTGACCAACGTAAACCAGTTTTGTTTAACTGAAACTATTAAAAATACTTTTCGCGAACTGAAATAAAGCTGACCTAAAAATATACTGTATAAATATTAGATGAAAAACTTAAACTAAAAAATAAATGACAATTTGAAATGTAATAGAATTACTTAAATAAAATAAATTAAAGCTATGTAGAATTCTTTTAAAAAAAGAATAAAAATTACAACAAATTACTTAAACTAAAATGAGAACCGAAAATCTAAAGATGAAAGCTTATTCAAAATACTCCTCAATACTATAATAGTATAGAAATAATACTTAAACAACATTGACACTGTTTTTACCAATGAAGTATAAATCCATCTAATGATGGTCTTAAAGGAGTAGTTCACTTCTAAAGAAAAAAAAAAAAAAAAAAAAAAAACTTTTGCTGACTCACCCCCATATCATCCAAGATGTCCACGTCTTTCTTTCTTCAGTCGAAAAGAAATTACGCTTTTTGATGAAAACATTCCAGGATTTTTCTCCATATAATGGACTTCAATGGGGTCCAAACAGTTCAAGGTCCAAATGAGATTTTCAGTGCTGCTTCAAAGGGCTGTAAACGACACCAGACGATGAATAAGGGTCTTATCGTGCGAAACGATCAGTCATTTAAAAAATTAATCAAAAACTTTAAGTTTTATAAGCTAAAATGCTCACCTTGCTCTGTTCTGTGATGCGCGTTCGTGAGTCTCCTGTTCGAACTCATTCATCAAAATGACCAAATCTTTTTTCGAGTCATTTCGTTCGTTGAATGAACAAAAGAAAGACATGGACATCTTGGATGACATGGGGGTGAGTAAATTATCAGCAAAAGATTTTTTTATTTTTTTTTAAAGTGAACTACTCCTTTAAGTACATTTTATGGATAGTTTAAAATAACTGCAACATTCAAGCAGAATCATTAGCAACATATTTTGTTTATACAATAATTGGTACAGTGGGTTTATAAATGAGATTGAATGTATAATGTAGTCACTTGCATGATTGCCAACACTTCTACAGGAAGTATCTTTTCAACAAAGCGATTCTGAGAACATCATTTGAATTTTTTTAAATCATCTTTGTTTAAGTTCCCCATGAATGATGATGCAAAATACCTTTTTAAAATGAGAAAAGACATAGAGAAGTCAATTCTGATGTCCCCTTTAACAGCAGTTGTGTGTTTGGTTGTGTGCAGCTGCAGAAGAACTGCTTGCTGTCTCTCTGCAGTGATCGAATCTTGCAGGAGGTTCCCTTCAACAGGTAAACGCATGTGATCAACAAACCACTTCATAAACCCTTTACAAGGCCGTGTGGTTGCTCAGAGTATATATATATATATATATATATATGATATTGGTGGAGGGGGCCAACATCAATATTTTTCAGGGGGCCCTGAATCCTCTAGCTACGGCCCTGCGTACAGCACCTTAAAACATCAACTTACGCCCTTGATGCATTTCTTTTAAAAAGTGTGTCAAACGGCTTAGAAGCAGATCTCCAAGAAGTGGTAAATGCCTCACTTCTCTCTGGGAGTTTTCCAGACTCCCTCAAAACTGCAGTTGTCAAGCCCCTCTGGATAAGACCATCTTAAGCAACTATTGACCGATCTCAAATCTTCCTTTCTTAGGCAAGATCATTGAAAAGGTTGTCTTCAATCAGCTGAACAAATTCTTAAAGGGTTAGTTCACCCAAAAATGAATATCCTGTTAGTATTTACTCACCCTCATGTTGTTCCAAACCTTTATGTGTTTATTTGTTCTGCTGAACACAAAAGAAGATATTTGGAGGAATGTTTTAATCAAACAGATCTCATTCCCCATTGACTACCATAGTAGGAAAAAATACATACTATAGTAGTCAATGGGGAATGAAATCTGTTTGATTAAAACATTCTTCCAAATAGGGCTGGGCGATATGACCCAAAACAATTATCACGATAATTTTTTTTATATCAGTCGATATCGATAATTATTACGATATATGTCAAATATTTATTTTTTTTAAGTTTAAAGGCAGATTTTTGCAACTAAAAGTTGTATAAACCAGAGTGTTAATTGTGTTTTTAAACTACTCTTTAAATTTATGTTCATTAACAAAAACAGTAATATCTGTTGTTGTTTTTTTTTTCCTATTTAACAACCACATTTTTATTTGCTAAAAAGTAATATTCTGACTGTTTGAGTTGTATTCAAATTAACCATTGGTCATCCAGTATCATGCATTTAGATGATGATAACCACAGATAAAACCAGGTATATAGCCTATAACTTAGCTCCTCGCTATCATGGCATAACTTTATGGTTTCTGTATTTTTTGTATGAAAAACAATAGCCTAACAGTTAAATACATTATTAAATACTGTACTTATATTCCATTGGTCATAATACATTGTCTACATTAATAATATTATACAATTCAATACGTATATCCCACATTTCATGGTGCAGTTAATATTACCAGGCTAACCTTACAGTAAATCCATGGTAGGCTAAATGGATTCAGTATCAATTCAGATTCTGACTGGATCGTTGCACGCAGTGTTTCTCCTCTTTGTCAGCGGTGTTTCATCTGCCTTTAAACTGGTTTAAACTTGACATTTGTGTTCTTCGCTGAACTCAAGTGCTTTTCACTGGATCTCGTGAGCAAAACGATCAGAGGCGCGTCTGCGTGAGCTCGCGCTCCGCTCAATGCACTGCCATTTGGACTTTGACCCGAGCGGATAAATGCTCCGTGTGGTGCGCGCGGTTTAAATGAGTTTCGTTCCGCTTTTGACGCATAAACATTATCGAACATTTATCGACCTCTTGATATCGTTTTATCGAAGAAAATTATATCACGATAATTATCGTTATCGTTTTATCGCCCAGCCCTACTTCCAAATATCTTCTTTTGTGTTCAGCAGAACAAATAAACACATAAAGGTTTGGAACAACATGAGGGTGAGTAAACGCTAACAGGATATTCATTTTTGGGTGAACTAACCCTTTAAGCTTCATGGATACTTTGACAATTTTCAATCTGGTTTCCGATCACAGCACAGAGACAGCGCTCATAAAGATAATAAACGATATTCGCTTAAATACTGATATAGGCAAATTATCAGCTCTGGTACTACTCGACCTCAGTGCTGCATTTGACACTGTCGATCACGACATACTTCTTGACAGGCTGGAAAACTGGGTGGGGCTTTCTGGGATAGTCCTAAAATGGGTCAGGTCATACTTTTGTGAGTATAGGAGGACATAAGTCTGAGTGGACATCCATGACTTGCGGAGTCCCTCAGGTCTCGATTCTTGAACCACTCCTGTTCAACCTGTATATGCTCCCAATGAACCAAATAATGAAGAAAGAACCGCACCTCTTACCACAGCTATGCAGACGACACACAGCTCTACTTAGCCCTATCGCCTAACGACTACAGCCCCATTGACTTGACTCGTCAACTTTCTGCAATTAAACAAAGACAAAAGTGAAGTCATTGCGTTTGGAAACAAAGATGAAGTTCTCAAGGTGAATGCATACCTTCACGTTACTGGTCTAACAACTAAAAGTCAGGAATCTTGGTGTGTCTCTAATGTCTTCAATAGTCATGTCAAAGCAATAACTAAATCAGCATACTATCATCTGAAAAATATTGCAAGAATTAGATGCTTTGTTTCCAGTCAAGACTTAAAGAAACTTGTGCATGCTTTCATCACCAGCAGGGTGGATTACTGTAATGGCCAAAACGACCATAAGACAGTTGCAGCTCATACAGAAACCAGAACCAGAAAATATGAACACGTCACACCAGTCTTTACACTGGCTCCCAGTTCCATTTTAAAGTATTATTACTGGCTAGGACCTCAATATTTAGCAGAAATGCTCACTGAATATAAGCTAACAGATCACATCAGCTAGAAATACCGAGGGTTCACTCTAAAGGCCCGTTCACACTAAGCACGATAACTATAAAGGTAATGATAAAGATAACTATACATGCGTCCACACCAACAACCGATAACGATCTTTTTATTCTAAGCACACGTGCGCGCTCATGCTAGCGAAAATGGATGACTGCTACTGCTTTACTTTACAAACAAATATCAAAAGAAAAACAGCCGCTTTTGGGTACACGGTATCCTTAAAAGACGAGAGTTGGGAGCGCATCTAAACAGTGAATCTAGCAAGTCTAATATCTTACAGTGGATTTAGCTAACGAAGGCAATGATGGGATAAAAACATCGCCTAGTCAACACCTTTATCTGTTGTCAACTAGCGCTGGATAGCCTACCTGAGGTAATTTTGTAACACTATGCTAAACTGCCTAATATCTCATTGTGAATACTTCTCACCGTTTATTCCCAGGATACGACCGATTGCTTTCCACATATCCATCTTTTTTATCCTTGAAACGGGGGTTTGACTTGTCAAACAGTGGAGGATTTTTATTTGTACCTCGACGATTAACTTCTCTGCAATGTCATCTGCCATTTTAAATGCGCGATACATTAATATTAGAACGGATTCTCATTGGTTGTCAGTGTTTTATCGTTGGACAGCTGGAAAAAAATCGTTCTGAAAGTGATTCCAACGATATTGTTCCTCATATCTTTATCGTTATAGCTGTGGTGTGAACTCTATTATTCTTCAATATGGAAAACGATTTTTAGAATTATATCTTTATAGTTATCGTGCTTGGTGTGAACGGGCCTTAAGCATGGAGAGTCTGCTTTTAACTATTATGCTGGAACCAGTTTGAACCAGCTTCCAGGGGAGATTAGATGTGCTCCTAGTCACGTTCAAATCCAGACTCAAAACACATCTGTTTAGCTGTCCATTTACTGAAAGAGCACTGTGCCACTGTTCGTCCAACTGTTTTTACTGTACTTTTATTTATTTTTTTAATTCTAAACCGTTTTAATTATTCTTATTTGTTTTGATTATTTTAATGTCTTCTATATAAAGCACTTTGAATTACCATTGTGTATGAAATGTGCTATATAAATAGCCTTGCCTTGCCTACTTTCAGTCAAGTGTGTCCAAAACCGGTTGTGTGTTGTCTTGTTGACAGATTTTAAACATCGCATCAGTGTATCTGGGTCAATTTTGCCGTTTGTTTTTCAGGTTTGAAGCTGCCAAGCTGGTGATGCAGTGGCTTTGTAACCACGAGGATCAGAACATGCAGAGGATGGCCGTTGCAATTATCTCCATCCTCGCCGCCAAGGTGAGCAGCTACAGTCTGCGGGTGAGAACTGGTTTAACCGTAGAGAGGAAACGTGACCTGGGACGCTCCCGCTAAACATTCAGAGCATTGTCATCCATCGTGAAATGCACGTCGCGTCAGAGCGATGACGTCTCCTCTGCGGAGGTCAGAAGAGTTTATCTAAGCTGCTCTCGTGGAATGTTTCTGTTTGTTTTATTTTTAAATTAAAAGTTATGTTAAAGCTACACTGTGTAACTCTTTTAGTTTATTCTTAGCTAAAACACTTAGTTCTTTCAAAAATGTATGTGCGCATTAATGTATGTTTACTTCGTTCAAGTAATAAAGTATTCTCGTGGGTGTATAATATGCCATTGAAAATACATACGGGTAAGGGGTTCTAATGTCGGTCGCCATGTTGCCCCTCCATCTTGAAAGTACATTAGCCAAAGAGGGACATACCCGTTAATTCAAGCTTCGCCTTTCGCGTTTACGTTTGAGTTAACACTCATGGACGAGGTCGAACTGGAAGCCATGTTAATCTTGGACTACATTGGCCACCGTAGGAGTTAAAACGAAATCAGAATTGAGAGGAACAGAAACTAATATTCACTGGATGGTCATGTACCTTTTGACCGCTAAATGGGGTAAAAATCACACAGTGTAGCTTTAATATTTGTAAACCGAAAACTGTCTGCGAACGTTTTTTTTTTGTTGTTGTTAAAAATGACGACGTCGAAACAGTGAATGCATTGGCGTATGAAAATTAATCCATTTCTTTTTTTTAATACTGTTGTTGCCTATTTCACATGCAGAGAGATTAGCCAATCAAGGGTCCATTTACATATAGAAGTCGTAAAGGGACAGTAGCAAATATCAAACGGTTGGTCTGAGCACAAAATGGCTGCGTGACACAATCGCATGAAATTAGAACGTATTCGATGTTTACGTAAAGAGGGATTTGAGGAGATTTTACCCTGTGAAATGAATTAATTTTGATTGCTTGTTTGTGTATGGTTAGAAATGCTGATTTACTGGGAATAAAAACAGCTTTTCCACTATCTCGTATTTCATTGGACAGACCTTTCAAACTGGTCACGAAGGACCCGATATCTTCCACTTATTCACCATGGTAAAATGAATGAATAATGAATGTAAATAAGTTTTACAATGTAAATAATTAGCCTATGTACTGACGTGACATTATTATTCGTAACTGCCCAACCATCATAGGTGACTCATCCTTATGTTGTTCCAAACCCGTAAGACTTTTGTTCATCTTCGGAACACAAATGAAGATATTTTTGACAATTTTCTGACCCTCCACTGACAGCTACCACCTTGACACTTCAAAAAGTTCATAAAGATAGTAAAACGAATCAATATAAATTGAATTCTTTAGTCCGAATTTTCTGAAGAGAAACAATCGCTCTATATGTCGAACAGATTGAATTTATTTTTGGGTGAACTAACCCTTTAAACTTAGAGAATGTCGTTTTAGTGGAAAAAATATTGCTAATCCTCCTCACAGTCTGTCGGTCTAGCTGCAGTACTTCAACTATTTCTTTGCAACAAGTTCAAATTATCTGAAAATTCCTCTTTGAGTATATGATCGGAACTCCACGCCGCTCCTGTACTACTCTCTGTTGGAAATGAAGGATATTGAATGTCTTTGTGTGTTTCTTAAACAGCTGTCCACTGAGCAAACTGCACAATTGGGAGCCGAGCTTTTTATAGTAAAGGTATGAGTTTTTTTCCCCCACTAGATTTAACAGATAGCATTTTTTAACACCTGAACAGTAAGAATAGTGTATACTTACCTCTAACACACTCTTCACATCATAGCAACTCCTGCACATAGTGCGGCAGAAGACGTGTCAGGGTACGGTTGACGCCACGTTGAAGTTCACACTCAGCGCTCTGTGGAACCTCACGGATGAATCTCCAACCACCTGCAGACACTTCATAGAGAACCAGGGACTGGAGCTCTTCATCAAAGTACTCGAGGTAAACGCTTTTCAAACCTTTTTAGACAATTTGAGGAAGAACATAACTGTAATTTGTTAACTTGATCGGAAGTTCTGATTTTCAAAATGTCTGTTTTCAGTCCTTCCCATCAGAGTCATCCATTCAACAGAAGGTGTTGGGATTACTGGTAAGAATCAAATGTACAAAGCAAGGTTCATAAGTTAAAAAAAATTGTATTGAATATAATATATCAGTTGTATACCACTTTTCAAAAGTTTGGAGTCTGCAAGATGTTTTTTTAATAATTTTTTTATTATTATTATTTAGCAAAGAGGCATTATATTGATCAAAATTAACAGTAAAATCAATGGTACAAATTTATGGTACATCTATGTTTCAAATAGTGCTGTCAAATCGATTAATCTCTGTGTGTGTAATATATATATATATATATATATATATATATACTGTATATATATATATATATATATATATATATATATATATATATATATACTGTGTATATATATATATATATATATTACACACACACATTCACACACAACATATATATGCACACACATATATATATATATACACACTCAGTATATATATATATATATATATATATACATTCACACACACACACATTTAGACATATACACACATTTACAAACTGTTATGTTAGATAGGATTATTAATTTCAAATTAAGCTGTTTTGATATTTCTATTTAAAGAATATTTAAAGAATATAAATAAATTTAAATTTCTATTTAAATATTAGGCGGCACAACAGTTTTCAACATTGAAAATAATACGAAATGTTTTTTTTAACACCAAATCAGTAATGATGCTGAAAATTCAGCATCATTAAATCATTGATTTCACAATATTAATGGTCAAGTATGAATAAGTCTTGTTGAGCATAAGAGACTTCTCCCAAGAAGCATATAAAACATATCTAATAAGATTTTTTTTGTATCAACCCTTTAATAATTGTAAAGAGGGAAACGCATATTCCAGTGCTGTGGGTAAGTTGAATCGAGGCGAGTGATTCTGGAGCTGTGGGCAGCACTGATAAAACGGCTTCTCGTGTCAGAGGAAGCACCGCTGAGGGATTATGCTAATAGTTTCTCTTAGTTAGAAAGTATAATGAGGCTATTTCATTTTGCATTCGGTGGTATTTTTGTAGCCGAGTTCCCCTGTGCTATTGTGCTTTGTCTATCTTGTCTAGTTCTGAATGTTTCGTGTGCTTGTGTGTTCAGAATAATATCGCTGAAGTGGGGGAGTTGCACGGTGAGCTAATGGTTCAAAGTTTTCTGGATCATATCTGCTCTCTGCTGCACAGTCCAGAGGTGGAGGTCAGTTATTTCGCAGCAGGCATCTTGGCCCACCTCACCTCACGGGGCGAGAAGGTGTGGACCCTCGACATGTCGCTCAGGAACACACTGCTGGAGCAACTGGTGCGTGCTTGTGCAAATAGCAAGTCAAAATCGCTTGGCCTGAGTGAATGGCTTAATAATCACATGTCTCTCGCAGCATTCAGCGATTCTGAAGTGGCCGACGCCGGAATGTGAGATGGTAGCGTACAGGTGAGAAATTACACCAATTAAATATTCTTTACTGAATATGCGAACCATGGACGGTATCAAGTACCAGAGCTCTGCTAGTGAAACCCAAGACCGGTCCTGTAGACCTATGAACATGTGATGTGGAAAATGCAGTTTAACTTGAAGAAGTGATTAAAGAAATATATCACTATTGTACAGGGCAATGTATTTCTCAAAGAAATATAGCAATAATATAAATTAGGGCTGTCAAACGATTAATCGCGATTAATCGCATTCAAAATAAAAGTTTGTGTTTACGTAATATATGTGGGCGTAATATAATTATTTTGTATATATAAATACACACACATGCATGTATATATTTAAGAAAAATCTGAAAGTATATACTTTATATATATTTATACATAATTAATATTATGTATAAATATAAATATTTGATATATTAAGAACACATTTTTCTTAAATATATACATGCATGTGTGTCTATTTATATATACAAAATAATTATACACACTACGCCCACATATATTATGTAAACACAAACTTTTATTATGGATGCGATTAATCGCGATTAATCGTTTGACAGCCCTAATATAAATATACAACATATGAGTTATTATTAATTAAGTTATTATTATTTAAATACTTTATTAATATCTTTTTTCTTTTTCGTTTTTTTCCCCAAAGAAACTTGAATAGGCACTTAACCTTCAGAAAATGTTAATTGTTAACCAAAAAGGGTCAAACTAAGTAATACTGGAGCTTTTTTTAGTTATTTAAAAATAATAATTGACAATTTTTTTACTCAAATGAATTAGCTAAAACATTTTGGATTACTGGTTGTATTAAGCAATGTTATTTTATTTTTATTTCTATACTACTATTTTAATTCTTTATTTATTGTTTTATTTTATTTAGCATTCATTTTTGTTTTTATTTCTTTTTTTGAGTCAAATTAAATAAATTAGAAATGTTACCTGGGCACTAAAGTTTTTTTTTTTTAAGTTTTTTTTTTATCTAATATTTGTTTTATTTCAATAAACTAAAAAACACTTTTAATTAGGGCTGTCAAACGATTAATCACGATTAATCACACCCAAAATAAAAGTTTGTGTTTACATAATATATGTGAGTGCACTGTGTATAATTATTTTTGTATAATTATTTTATATTTATAAATACACACACATGCATGTATATTTAAGAAAAAATATAATTTATATATAAAATATATTTACATGTCATATAAATTATCTATAAATATATGTATATAAATAAATATATATACTATAAAATAATTATACACAATGCACCCACATATATTATGTAAACGCAAACTTTTATTTTGGATGCGATTAATTGTTTGACAGCCCTACTTTAGTTAACAACACCACCACCACTGGTGTCAAGTCTGGGATCTTACTTATATTGTACCTATACCTAGTGCCATTGATGCACAATAAAGATAGTTTTCAAGTATTATGAGATGACCTGTCCGGTTTGTCTTTTTCAGATCGTTCAACCCTTTTTTCCCTTTACTGGAGTGCTTCCAGACCCCAGGGGTTCAGCTGTGGGCCGCATGGGCCATGCAGCACGTCTGCAGCAAAAATGGTGAGATCAGCACCCTAAACCCAACGCTTCTGAGCCCAGAGACATTTTGTGTTCATTTTATCTTTCTATTCTGCCCTGGTGGAAGCAGCGGGGCGGTACTGCAGCATGTTACTGGAGGAGGGAGGACTGCGGCAGCTAGAGACCGTGATCTCACATCCCAAAACCCACGACGATGTGCTGCGATTGGCTGAAAGCATCCTAGACAGTTTACATCGCCACAGAACACGCACAGGATACGCAGGCCCGGCAAAAATACACACGCATACAGGTACGTCCCCACAGTCGAACGAAAGTGCTTTTTGAAACGCAGAACTGTTCCTTTTAAATTTGAAGGGATGGTTCATCCAAAAATTAAAATTCTGTCAGTCAATTACGACGATTTAATGATTGAATACATTCGGAGAGATATCTATCCCACCATTGAGAATCTGTTAACCCGAAACTCTTCCGCTTTATAAAATAAATCCATATGAATCGAGCGGTTTAATCCAAATCTTCTGAAGATGAACATTGATCAGCGAACACGAGGCAATTTGAAACAGAAGCTCAATAGTAATTGCTTGACGTGCAAGAACAAACCTCATTGGCTCATGCTTGAGCTTCTGTCATTCACTGATCAATGTTTATGTGTATAAAAGCCCAAATGAACGATCGGCGTGGGACCGAAATCTCTCAAATGTCACCTTCAGCAAAAGTCTTACAGGTTTGTGACGACATGAGGCCAAGTAGATGATGACAGTATTTTCATTTTTGGGGGGTTACTTTCAAAACTTCTTTTCCAAAGCTTGAGTGTTCAGTTGAATATCTGACTCAAGTTTTTATTCTACATTTCTCTGTTTTCCAGAGAAAAACATTCCATGACGCGGTTCTTTTCGGTCAGTGGTCTCTGGATAGGACGCTGCAAAAGCTTTTTTTTTTTTTGTACGTGTATGTGTTCACTCGTGCCCATCCGTATGACGACGACACTCTGCTGTTCTTTCTACAAAGAGGAACGTGTGGATAAGTTACTTTGCATATGTTTGCACACGACCGAATCCGTTATTTATTTGAAATAAGTCTCTGTGATCTGATGATGCTTATTTAGACAGGCGGCAGAGAGTGTGTGTTTGTTAAACATGATTATGGATGTGAGCGTTTATATAACTATATATATGTGAGTGTGTGTGTGTGCATGTCCAAGAGCATGTGCATCAGAAAGCTACATATGCATATTTGGATAAAACTCCATTGGAAATTTCATTTATGTGACAGATTTCTGTCCTATTCAGCAGAAAATGCAATATAATCGGATACGGTTGGGTTATGTGGAAATACAGTTGGGTTATGTGGTTACATGAACATATTTAATAAGTTTGAAGTGTTTGGTAAATGTTAAAATTGCGTGTGTGATCTGTGAGATAACGCTTGTCAATGCATGAGAGCTTTAGGGATGAAATCTATTTTTATAAACAGTATATCAACTGTGGCAGATGACAATGTTTTTGACGGTCCGTGTGTCGTATTGCACGAAAAGTATTGCGGTTTTGAATCGAGTTTGTTTTAAAAATGGTACAAAATGGACTGAACACCCAAACCGAAGCTCTTCAGAAGCCGAAATGATCAACGGAGCGGGCGGAGATGAATAAAATCAAAGCTTTTGCCTACAGACTCGCTTTATTGCATGGATCTATTGAGGCAAAGCAGGAACTTGTCAATAAATGGATTGCTGCCTCGTAAACCGTTTGGAGAAATCAAGAAATGGACTGTGACGGCGCCGAAATACAGATAAATGGCACCTTAAAAGGCAAGAGGAAGACCTTAGGGAATATTTGTTCTCATTGTGGCGACTTTGAAGCACTGGTGATTTGCCAAAAGTCGTTGGATTTGCCTTCTTGCAAAACATACATATAAACTTAAGTTTGATTTAATTTAACACCGATTAAGCTTTGAAAACAGACAGCAGGGTCAATTTGTCCTGTTTGAAATTGCATTTAAAAAAAATATACTCCATTTCGTTCCAAGCGTTTTTTGTATATAAATGTTTCATTTCCTTGGATGTGTATCCTTGTTTTTCGCAGCATGGATTTGGTTTTCTATTCGCAACTGGGCCATGAATAATGATGAGATGCTCCAACAAATCTGCTTTGTTCCAGAAAATCTTGTTGTGTCATGCAGCTGTTCTTGCAAAATAGCATGCAATATAAGTCCTTGTTATAATTTGGACTGTCATTTTGTTGAGTGTTTGGCAACTTTGGCCAGGTTTATACCACTGAAATTCATCACAACACTGCCTGTTTTTTGGATAAAGTTGCGGCACTAACAATTATTGAGGTTAAATCGAATCTGCCGATGTGTAAATGGACCAAATGACCTCTGGGTAGAGCGTGGAGAATCTCATCATGTATGTGGATTTTGGTTCTGTGTTGTGCTACAGTTATCTTCCTCACGCAGAGTGTGGATTGAGCTGCGAAACCAGAGAATGCTACAGTGTCATACTGCCGCTCGGATTTCCGTTTATCCAAAATTATGTTTGGGGAATAAAGAATGTAAAACCCCTGTTGCTTAAGTCTGCTGTCTATCTTTATTAACACGTTCGTGTTGACGAATTTCTCAAAGTAAAGCATTTATATAAATATTGCAATTTGAATGTCCTAGCTCCAAAATGACAAACTATTATATTTTTTAAGGACGCACAATATATCGGCCAACATATCGGTATTGGCCGATATATGTTATCGCCCCGAGACGAAAATTTGGCCTATATATCAAAGCCGATAAATAATGGATTAATTCCAACTTTAGATGCGCACTGTTTGCCATGTTGGTTTTGAATTGCTTGAAATGTGATTGAAACGACCACAAAAAGGAAAATACCGTCAAGTGCAACATGTGCCGTCATACAGGCTATCTAAAATTATAATGATAATATTTGTCACATGGATTTTAATTGTGAGACTTTGGTGTTTGTAATCAGGCTCTCAAAAAATATTTGAAAAAAATGCATTTAGAGTTATCAGACAATATATCAGTTATGAAATATATAGTACTATCGGTTATCGGCCAAAATCTAAATATCGGTGCTATTTTTATAAGAATGATTTATTTAATTTTTTATTACTTTTTCAAGTATTTTATTTCATGTATTTTCTCAATATTAGCAACTCTATCCAGAAATATAAGACAACAATTTTTGGTAGTTATTTTTTTAATGCATTTAGATTTATCAGACAATATATCAGTTATTGTATTATCGGTTTTCGGCCAAAATCTAAACATTGGTGCTATTTTTTTCATTTTGTTCATTTATTTTCTCAATTTTTCATTTATTTTCTCAATATTAGCAACTCTATCCAGAAATATAAGACAATTTTTGGTAGTTATTCTTAAGCATTGTGATTTCAAAGGAATTTGGGTGTACCACCAAATGCACTGAATGTACAATATGTTTGAACTGTACTGTTAAAACTTTCACTCTCCAGTGTACCTTGGCAGCCTCTTCTCTATAAACGCAGCCATGCCCTCTTGTCTGTCCTTTGTAGGAATGAGCTGAGAGAATGCAAAACATTCAGTCAATCCAAACACGGAAAATACTGCAACAAAGCCAAATTGTACAAACTTGATTCATATAGTTTATGTATAACACTCACCCTGGCGTAACACATTCCCTCAATAGCCATTGCTGAAGAGATGTCCACCTCAGAACCTCGATTCATCGCTAATTTAGCCATTCGCACGGCAATCGGGGCCTGGAGAGGGAGGAAAGCGTTACAAGGAAAATGTATCTTCTGCTGAAAATAAGATTAGGTTTTCATTTTCTAAAGGAAATGCAAGTTTTTTACAGTAAAAATGTCGTCTTTTTTACACAGTTTCATAAAACAAGGCTGCATAAAGCAAAAACAGTAATATTTTAAAATATTATTATAATTTTGTATTTGGAAATATTTAAAAAATGTATGTTTTAAATATATTAAATAATTAAATAATCCTAAAAAGGGATTATTTAATGATTAGAAAGTTCTAAAGAAAAGCAAGTATTTGAAATAATACTCAATTTGAACTCATTTGTATGAATGTAAACGTCTTTACTGTCACTTTCGATCGATTTAATGCATCCTTGCTGAATGAAAGAATACATTTCTTTAAAATTAAATCTTACCGAGTCAACGATTCAGGCCTCTGTTTATTATCTATCAGTTCAACTGTAAAATCTGCACTGTATCTGTTTTTGTCACATAATCACGATGACACAGTGAAGTCAGGTGGACAGAAGTGCTGCTGACAGAAGTTATTGTGCCACAACATGTCAGAATGCCGTTCTCACATTGACCTAAATAGGCCAACTTAATTTTAATCTAATTTAACGGCTTGTCAATCACTGGGAAAACCAGAAAAGCAGGCTGTTCTCAAGGTCAAGACACGCGTGAGAGTTTAGTACAGTACAGGGGATTCCAGTTCCACAACTCCACATGCTGAGTCATGTGATGATGATGATATGACTGATACTGGTTCACTCCACGTTTAACAAGATCAAGCACTGGCTTACACACATCTTTTGTAATTACATTGTTTATG
Source organism: Cyprinella venusta (assembly GCA_038021265.1). Classification (NCBI taxonomy): domain Eukaryota; kingdom Metazoa; phylum Chordata; class Actinopteri; order Cypriniformes; family Leuciscidae; genus Cyprinella; species Cyprinella venusta. Next base: position 13,503,993 of record CM075876.1, on the reverse strand, counting down.
GAGTTAATTGTGTGCTCTGGACACTAGGGAAGATTGTAATGGAACGTTTGAGGTCTGTCTTTCTTGAGGCCATACATATATTCATGGCCGGCCTGTCGTCTCGAGTCATGATGGGAGACGGTCTCTGTGACAGAACAGTGTCACATGATGCAAATGGGATTAAATCACAAGTACACCCAGTGAAACGCCTGTGGGTACAGCTGTGCTAGTATGAGAACAATTTTCGAAAGCACAGAAACGAACTAAGATAAACACACATTAATATCTATGAGCAACACTTGCACACAGTGGAAAAACCCTGCAAAATTAGGCACACGCACATTCACATGGTTCAGTTCACAAGTACTTCCATACCAAACTCATCCAACCATGTCTTTATGACTGTGCAGAGTCATTCTGGAACAGAAAAGGGCCTTTCCCAAACGTTTTTTGTTTCACAAAGTTTGAAGAATAGCATTGTTCAAAATGTCTTGGAATTCTGAAGAATTTTCATTTCTCTTCATTGGAAGAAAGGGGCTTAGCCCACAACCCTTGAAAAACAGCCCCACACCATTATCCCTCCTCCACCAAACTTTACAGTTGGCACAATGCATTTAGGCAGGTAACATTCTCTTGGCCAGACTCACCCATTAGACGGCTAAACAGAGAAGCGTCCAGTGGTGAAGTTCTTTACATCGCTCCATCCGATGCTTCTCATTGTACTTGGTGATGTGAGGCTTGCATGCATCTGCTCACCAATGGAAACCCATTCCATTCCCGCCGCACAGTTTTTGTGCTGATATTAATGTGGAAGTTTGGAAATCTTCAGCTATGAGACCATCAGAGCGTTGCTCACTTTTACGCACCATACACCAATTTCCTCTAACTTTATGTGGTCTTCCGCCTCGAGTTGTTCCCAAACGCTTCCACTTTCCAATAATGTCACTTACAGTTGACCGTGGAACATCTTGCAGGAATGAAATTTCTGTACCAATGCCTAGCCTGGATGGCAGCCCAAACCCCGCCCACAACATTTTTTGGTCGGGAAGTTCGGTCTGGACTCGATCCATTGAGGAGTAAATATGCTCAGTAAACTAGCCAATCAAATTGCCAGGGTGGGCTTTATACGATGATGGACAGATAATCTGCAGGTATGTAGTCAAATAGCGCTTGGTTTGGACTGGTTTACAACAAAGATGACTGCAGCTGGAGAATTGAGATGTATAGATTCCACTATCACGTCTGTTTTAGAAGAAATCGACAGCGCATTAAATTTAAAAGACGAAAAGAGAACTGCAATCAAGGCGTTTGTCGATCGTCAAGTGTTTGCCGTCCTTCAGGATTCGGCAAAAGTTTCATTTATCAGCTGGATCCGATGGTCGCTAAGAAGACGGGACGCAATGAAAACCCAGTTGTCATAGTGGTTTCTCCTTTGGTCGCACTCATGGAAGACCAAGTAAAAGAAGGAACCAAAATGGGCATCATGGCGATGCAACTCAAAAGCCAATCGCGGCGTCAAACACTGGTGACGCTTTGTTACTATACTACTCGCACACCATACCCATATTGGTAGTCACTGTACCCCTTATAAGTGTATTTTTTAATATAAATTATTAGATGATGCTTCTCATCATTTTGTATTTAAATCATCATTAAACATATAATTTTGGCTCCCAGTCTCTTTTCTCTGAAGACTCAAATGAACACGCATCTTCAGCCTGGTCTCTTTTGTCGTCTATCCATTTATTAAAATCAGTCAAGTCGCGCTCCAACCGTGTTATAAAGTTGAGACAGGTCAGACAAATGCGACAGAATTGGTTGGCTTTATTGTCGAGATCTAATCCTAAACGGAGAACTTGTTCGTATATACATTCTAGGGTTGTCAAACGATTAATCGTGATTAATCGCAAACAAAATACAAGTTTGTGTTTACATAATATATGTGGGTGCACTGTGTATAATTATTTTATATATATATATATATATATATATATATATATATACACATGCTTGTATATATTTATGAAATATTTTCATGTATATACTGTATATAGATTTATATATAATTTATATTATATATAAATATTTTATATATAAATAATATTTTTTTCATACATGCATATGTGTGTGTATTTATATATATATATATATATATATATATATACATACAAAATAATCTTACACAGTGCACCCACATATATTATGTAAACACAAACTTTTATTTTGGATGCGATTAATCGCGATTAATCGTTTGACTGCCCTACCTTTTCTATTGTCTAAAAATATACAAAAATTACACTACATTTTCTGTTTTATAAAAAATTATTTTCATGGTTAAGTGCTTGATTTTATTCACCTGTGGCAATTGATTGAAACGCCTGAATTCAAAAATTAAGAGGTGTGTCTAAATACTTTTGTCTATATAGTGAGTATATAAATTGTGTAATGTATCATGGTCGACCAAACACATTTTCTTGATTGCTATGCAGTGTTTAATGCAGTGGGTACATTTTTCTGTCTATATTGATGTCCAGTTGTTCTGTATAATGCAGTGTGCAACACCCTTTGAACTAAGCATTTACACTCCTGAAGATCTGAGAAAGACCACTTCACAGGACACTATCAGAGTGTAACCCATAGTGTTGGAGTGTGTTCACAACAGAAGAGAGTATAATTCAGCAAGACAGTAGAAGAGGCGAGAAAGAGTCTCAGACTGAGAGAAAAAGTAAATAATGGAAATGTCCTGCAGACTCACCTGAGGCAGGATCTCTCGTGCAAGACTAAGAGCCTCTTTGTGGGCCGCGTCTCTTGTCTGATTCTGTGGCACGGAGCGGTTGACCAGCCCCAATTCTGCAGCCTGTTCACCCCCGACACGGCGTCCTGTGAAAATCAGCTCCTTTGCCATGGCAAAGCCCACCGTCCGGGGCAACCTTTGACTGCCTCCTGATTAACACAGAGAAATGATGATTTACTTATGGTGGCTTTAAAACGTAATCAGATACATATGCCACAACATTTGGTTCTTTGTGTTATTTTAATTTTCAATTCACTGAAGCGCAAAGTTGTTCATTAAAATAGAAAATAAGCCAAGCAAATCTTTTTTTTATATGAAAAAACATCATTTGGAGGTACGTTTGTTTCAGCCTTGTTTTGTTTTTCCCCCTATTTATAATGCTTGTAGTTTAATACTTAGTGGAACACAAAATAAACTATTTTGAAGAATGTTGGTAATGGTTTCAAAACATATCTTTATGGGGCGTTTTATCGAAATTGATTTTTTTTAAACCATTGAGCCATAAAGAAATCTTGCTTCAGTAGCACTTACAATACATCTATATACATTCTAAAGGTTACAGAGGGTTTGGTTCATATATAATTTGCCTTATTTGATCCTTTTTTTCTTAAAAAACGTGGTGATTTGTAATTGGCTGTTGACAGTATTTTCTGATTTAAAACATTTAACTTTAATAAGTCAACCAAATGAAATAATGTTCAGACTTCTGTTCTGGAAATGAATGCAAATTATTACACATTTAACTACATATTAGATATGCCTCATTTGCATATTCAAACATAACATTTCAGAAAACTTCATAAAGTAATCAATCAACAGGGGAGGTATTGAGATATCAATAAAGAGATTGTATAAGGTTTTGCAAGGTACTGCTGTTTCACTCTCCAATTATGTCGGTCTTCTTCCCGTTTATCTGTTTCTGTTTTGTAATGGGACTCTTATTATTTCAGGTCGCTCTATCCCTTTATTTTTACTCACCAGCCCCTGGGAGTAATCCTCTCGTAGTTTCAATCAGGCCCATCTGCGCAGAATGTGCTGCAAAACACACACACACACACACAATCAGAGACAAAGGTCAGTTGAAGGACCCAGCCTTCTCATGCAGTGACCGCCGAAATTCCCCGGTCCGTGACGTGCCAAACAGAATTGCAACAAATCACGCAACCCCACACCTGCGCCATGAGCAGCTGCGATACCTGTCGTGATCTACCCTCAGAAGGTCAAGCCGCTCACCTGCAGTGCGAAGGTCACACGCCAGAGCCAATTCCAAACCGCCCCCGAGAGCAAAGCCGTCCACCGCCGCGATGGTTGGCATGGGCAGCGCAGCTGGCACATAATGGACACACACACACCAATCAGACAGGTCATAGATCACCTTAATGAGAGAAGCTTTCAAACAGCTGGACCTCTCCTGAAACACTCGACTGAATGTGCTCGGTGCTGAGAGGGGACATAATGAAAATCTGGGATTCAAATAACACAAAGTTTCCATTTTAAAAATATTCCAATCAAAATTGACCATAGAGTTCAATTGGGAACAAATGTTTTTAGTTACTATTCAAAAGTTTGGAGTTTGTTTTAATGTTTTTGGAAGACGTCTCTTATACTCTTTTCTAAGGCTGCAGTAATAATAACAACAGTAATATTAGCATAATTAAACATTTTCTGTTTTAATACATAAAATGTATTCATTTGCAGCATCATTACTCCAGTCTTCAGTGTCACACGATCCTTCAGAAATCATTCTAATATGCATGAAACATTTCTTATTATTATCAATGTTGAAAACAGTTGTGCTGCTTCATATTTTTGTGGGAACTGTGATACTTTTGTTTCAGGATTCTTTGAATAACAGGTAGTTCAAAAGAATAGCATTTAACTGAAATAGAAAAAAATGTTGAACATACAGTAATATAAAAAATGTAATGACCCCCATATTTATTATAAATTAAAGCCATATGGGTAACACTTTATTTGAAGGGGTGTGCATAAGACTGACATAACACCTGTCATGAACAACACATAACACTGTCATGAACATGAAGGAGTCTTTATGAATGTTGTCATTAAAGGGTTAGTTCACCCAAAAATGTTGTTCCAACCCTCACCCTCATGTTGTTCCAACCTCGTAAGACCTTCGTTCCTCTTCGGAACACAAATTAAGATATTTAAGATATTAAGATCGCTCCTGCATACTAGTCCATAGCCTTCTTGAGGGAATGACACTTGCTGGCATCGAAAAGTCATTACAGACATCGTTAAAATAGTCCAAGTGACTCCAGTGGCTCAATCTTAAGTTTATCAAACGACGAGAACACTTTTGTGCGCAAAAAAACAACAAAAATAACGACTTTATTTCAACTATTCGTTTGTTTCTCTCTCTGCCTCGAGTCAGGTTACTAGTTTAATAGCGTAAGCTTCTGTTATTGTACGTCACACGCATCACACACATGACCAGCGTCGGCCAATAGTGAGCCTACGTGTGACGTAGCTCTACGCAATCACACTACGTTAACTGACTACAGGCCCATGGAGAAGGAAGTGAATAGTTGAAATAAAGTCGTTATTTTTGTTCGTTTTAGCGCACAAAAAGTATTCTCGTCGTTTGATAAAGTTAAAATTGAGCCGCTGTAGTCACTTGGACTATTTTAACGATGTCTGTAATGACTTTTCGATGCCAGCAAGAGTCATTCCCTCAAGAAGCCTATGGACTAGTATGCAGGAGCAATCTTAATATCTTAAATATCTTAATTTGTGTTTCGAAGATGAACGAAGGTCTTACGGGGTTGGAACAACATGAGGGTGAGTAAATACTGACAGAATTTTCATTTTTGGGTGAATTAACCCTTTAAGTGTCATTCGGTAAATAATAACACTTTTAATGCAAAGTTGACATTGTTTAAAATGTCTTTGTTATGACAATTTGACATTAACAAAGACAAAAATGTCTCGATTATGACAACTTGACATTAACCAAGAAATCATAACTAGTCAAATATGTTCCACTTTACTTGAGGTAAGGGGAAATATTAATGACACTGTTGTTAAAGCATCTGACAGTGTAATAACCCTTAATGACATCTTTATAACTAGAAGAATGTGTTCCACTTTGCTTGAGGAAAAGTAAAATATTCATAATACAGTTATAATGGTGTCATGACGGCCAAAGTCAAAATCAACCACATATGACAAAGTAATGTAATGTTAACACAAAGCTAAATAACTTCTTTAAGTTTGATTAGACCTGTTATGACATGATTCCTTGGTTAATGTCAAGTTGTCATAACAAAGACATTTTAAACATTGTCAACTTTGCATTAAAAGTGTCATAATTTACCGAATGACACTTAATGACAACAGTCATGAACATTCATAAAGACTCCTTCATGTTCATGACAGGTGTTATGTCATGTTTATGACAGTGTCATGTCAGTCTTATGCACACCCCTTCAAATAAAGTGTTACCGAAATGTGTTTCATTTTGTTCAATTTTGAGCTTGACAAATGCTGTCAACAAACAATACATGTCAAAATTGAGAAAATGGTTTCAGCAACTATTTGTCTTCCTGTCATGCTTTAGAAAAAAAATCCAAATGATGTCACTTCCCGGGTGACGCAATTTTATGCACAAAATGCGAATTGTTTTGTAATAAGAGAAAATCCTGCAGTCACTGGAATTGCTATTGTGTTACACAGACAAATATATTTTAGGTTATTAAAATTAGTCAATATTTAAAATATTTTTTTACTAATAAAACAAAATATCAAATACAGAAAATCAAGTTAATTTTTCAAACTGTTAAGCCGATAAAAGTTCATTTCATTTTCTTTTTAATTAGAAGCATTTCACCCAACTGTATGCACACTCATTTACTTTATTTTTGATTAACATGTAGAAGATGATATAGAGAATGTTCTTGCTGCTTATAAAAACAGCTGCATTTCCCCAAAATGTTATTTGCATGACTTTGCAAAAGCTGAGGGCATTGAGGGAAAATTAGCTTTCTGTGGGTTTATTATATCCAATCACTCTCACCTCCTCCAGCCATAATCATATTTGCAGCTGGGAAACATTAACATTTCAGAATTCAGACTTCTGTATCGTTACACTACTGCACTTTATGTGGAGGATTAGTCATTTCGCAATATTCATGAGAATCATTATCTTCATGTCTCACCGATGTCACTCATTAGTGATCGCAGGCCATGAACAAACAGCTCTGCCTCAGGATTACTCATCTGGGCTCTCTCTTTAAGATCTGCTCCTGTTAACACACAAAAAGACTAATTATGGCATATGCAAATATCTGAATGCTGATACAGTATTTCCTGTACAATACAACATGAGCACGAGAAAGTCTTTTAATGATAATTACATCAACTTTGGCAAAGTTGCCTTTGGTTTTGTGTGCACAAACCTGCACAAAAGACTCCGGGTATCAAACTCCTAAAGATCACCACACGAACTGCTGCGTCATGATGTATCGATGACACCAGCTCTCTCATCTACACAGAAAATGACAGATATATATGCATAAATAGACTGAGAAAGATAAAACTCAAGAAATTGATTCGAGGCAGAATTCTGGGAGAAATATGCCCTTTTTATTCTTGTCTTTATTTATTTAAGGCCTGACACACTTTTGCCAGACATTCTTATGAAAAAATGATTCTTATTCTACTTTGTGGAAACAGACAGATATAGAACATCCACAAATCAATTGAAGATAATATTTAAAAACCATAACAGCGATTGGATTACATCTTGAAGTTATATCATACACTTTTTGGCACTTATTTATTAATTTACTAGGGCTGTCAAACGATTAATCGCGATTAATCGCATCCAAAAAAAAGTTTGTGTTTACATAATATATGTGGGTGCACTGTGTATAATTATGTTATATATATAATATATATATATATATATATATATATATATATATATATAAAAAAAATACACACACATGCTTGTATATATTTAAGAAATATTTTCATGTATACATCATATCATATATCATATATTATGGCCAAGCAATAAAGAAAAATAAAACCATCTCAAGATTAAAGTCATTATAATGCGAGATTAAACTCGTTAAATTTCGAGAAAAAAAGTTGAAATACAGAATAAAGTCGTTGTGTTTCTCTTTAAATTTTGAGAATAAAGTCGAAATACAATCTTGAAAATAAACAACATCGAGAATAAAGTCGTCGTGTTTCGAGAAAAAAACTTGTTAAATTTTAAGAAAAAGTTGAAATACAATCTTGAGAATACACTTGTTAAATTTCGAGTAAAACGTCGAAATACAATCTTGAGAATAAACTTGTTAAATATAAAGGATGAGGTCGTGTTTCGGGGAAAAAAAACTCTTTAAATTTCGAGAATAAAGTCAAGTTTCTCGAAACACAACGACTTTAATCTCGAAATTTAATGAGTTTATTCTCAAGATTGTATTTCGACTTTTTTCTCGAAATTTAACGAGTTTTTCTTGAAACACAACGACTTTATTCTCTATATTTAATGAGTTTATTCTCAAAATTGTATTTCGACTTTTTTTTCTCGAAATTTAACGAGTTTGATCTCGCATTATAATGGCTTTAATCTCGAGATGGTTTTATTTTTTTATTATTGCTTGGCCCTAATCCTCTTCCGTACATGTGTGTATTTATATATATATATATATATATAAAATAATTATACACAGTGCACCCACATATATTACGTAAACACAAACTTTTATTTTGGATGCGATTAATCGCATTATTTACATCTCAAAAGATCATAAAAAGAATGATGTCTTGTAATATGTGCGGTGGAAATTGAAAGCACCATTAAAATGATGCTATATCATCACATGGGTCAAATTACAACAACATAGCATCTTTAGACATTAAAATCCTACATTTATAAAGAAGAGATCAGAAAAAGTTGAACTTGACCTGCTTTCTACATGTTTGATGCTGTAGGGCAGGGCGTTTTCTGCACGCACACACTCGTGATGGCTGACTCACCTGACTCACAAACACGCGACCCAGAGAGTTTCGCGCTCTCTCACGACACATCAGCACTTCCACTATACCTAACCAGACAAGAGAAAGAGAGAAATGAACGCTGAGCCAACTATGCCAAGGTGTGTTCCCATCACAGACCGCACAGAAAAATGATGCTAATTATAAATGGTGAGTTACTGCACTCATGGCATGACTGGGGCCAAAGTCTTTTTAAAGAGGATGTGACGATCAATTAAACATTCTTGTAATAGATTTTTTATGCTGTAAAGGTTTGGTCACATTAGCAAATTTTATGTGAAATTCCTGTGAACTTTTGCAGGCCGTACAGATCCATTGTCTATTGTTAATATTGTTGTGATGTATGAAGCACAGCTCAGAGAGAAGTCAATTTCAAACCAACTCGCTTTCTGTGTTGTGAAATCTGCAATGGGAAATCTTTCACCCTGATGGAAAATTCCCAATCGTTTGGATTCTTGTTGAAATTACTGAATTTCGCCCTCGAAAACTTGCCGAACAACACTAAATCTGACCATATCTTTATTGTGCTTGGCACTGTAAATCCTGTTCGCATCTATATTCATTGCCTTATTTCTAACATGACGACTCTCTAAGAGTTTATTATGGTAATGGATATGACATGGCACTATTCGTGTATTTGGTCTAGACGGAATAAAACCTGCTACGCTGCTGCTGTTATTGTTTTTTTGTCAACTGAAACTTTTTGGAAATATATTTGGCAGTGTTTCGTCATCAGAACAATCCAAACACACATTAAATAACAGTAATAGTACTGAAGAGATGTATGTCCATCCCTCACAGCCTTGATTTCATTCCTGTAAAAAAATCAAAGATGGCGCTGATGTGAATAAGGTCTTTAGATTGCATGAATTTACCCAAAGCAGATCTATACAGGCGAAGCTGAGGAGGTGGAGGGTTTCTGAAAGCGCACTGCTATGGAAAACACTGACAGAGTATTTGAATGTTGAGCAGTGAGCTCATTGGCTGCTGAAGCATCATAAACCAATCAGCTGTGCCATGTAGAAAAATATGTGATTGCTAGCAGAAGGAGTTATAGACCTATCAGCCAGTGCCATCTAGAGTTTTATGGTCATGACAGAACTTTGTATTTAAATCAACACTCAAATTCCTGAAGCAAAAAAAAAAAAAACTGTTAAGAATCCCAGAACTAAGCTACAATATATTATAAGATAGAAGAGTAATATTATCTTTCTCTTTTCACTTTCAATCTCCAAACTAAACTACCCATAGTTCCTTACAGGCTACATGTTGAAGGAATAATACAGATGGAAGGTAATTACAGTTTTTTACAATCACTTTGCTCCTATTTTCAGAACCTTGATGTCATTTTTCAAACCTCTGTCATTTTTCAAACCTCAGATTGTGTGTCCATCCATTAAGAGTAATGCAACAGTTATCATTTTGAGCAGTTGTATCAATTGATAGTTAGACCATTGTAAGGAAATTAACAGACACTCATTTGAAATGTAATGTGTGAATTGCCTTTTGAAATAGGCCTAGTACTACTTTAAGTTGTGTAATTTTGAACAGGTGATTTATGTAGAATGAACTAATGACCTAAGTTGTATGTGTGTTGTATCCAAGCAATTGTGAAATGGGTTAAAGTTTTGAAAAATGTGCATTTTGATCAATGGGTGTTAGTTTTGTGTCTAAAGTTGTTAAAAATGACATCAAGGTATTGAAAATAGTAACAAAGTGATTGTAAAAAAACTGTAAGCACGTGTCATCAATGCATTGTGTATCTTACTATGATTGATATAATGCGTATTATTCATTGCATTTAAATAAAGACTTGAAATTTCTGTAGACTAAAATAATATAAACTAAACAACATAATTCACTTTCGTTTTCAGTTTTGCTAAGTTACGTCAATGGCACAAATACGCCTGTAAGACAGGTGAGCGTGTTTACAGCAGGGCGAGTCTGCAAGTGTACAGCAATATGATGCACCTACCGTTGTCTTCACCATCCAGCCAATGCAGCCGGACTTCATTGCGATCAGAAACTGGCCCATCAGAGCACCACGAGCGGGACTGAGTAAAACTAACCCGGGGGGAAAGTCGCTTAATCGGCCCTGCAAACACACAGCGCGCTGCCATCATCACCTGCACGCTGGGCTGAGGGAGAAACACCCCAGCCCTCATGGCAACTCTGCGCACTACACTCATGATAAATATACGCTCTTTTCGTAGATAGTATTGTAACAGCGATCTTTGTTGGCCCCAAACTAGAATTGAAACCGTATAACCCGGAATTAAACCGGAGCTGTTGCTGTTAATAATAAGCCGTGTGGGAGATTCATGCCTTACGAAACGCCGTCAACACTGTCAAGTTTGCTTGTGTATTTTTCCACTTCACTTCCTCAAACAAACTGTCAACCCTCTTCACCTCGACGCTTACAGAGAGACTCATTTTCCAGGTCACAGTCTAATGTGTTTAATATGTGTTGTGTATATTTAATGTTCGAGTTTATTTACACGTTTTAAAAGTCTCCTAACGCGACAATTGAAACGACCTGACTACGCTCCAAGCGCGTAACTCGGAATTCTGACGTAGACACAGTTCACCAATCAAACACTTTGAGGACGCGATCGACGCGACGCGTATGATATTCTGTCTATGATGATATTAGTGTACAACCTCAAAGAACCAACAACAGAGGGCGATAATGTAATATGATGTTAAGTTTGATACCTACAGAAGAGGTCTACTGATGAAATGAACACTGAAAGTACCCAGAGGCATATTCACAGATTGTGACAGATGTCCTGATAAAATGAAGAAAACAGCTTTGTTGATTGTTTTTATTGACATAATTTGAGCTGATGAGAACAAACCATCCTAAAATAGCGTGGTTCATGTAGATTTGCGTAAACATAAATATTAAAGGTGTTTGTAAGCCTATACTTGATGTGATATAGCCTGTCTTTGTAATTAACTGTTACATCTAGTAAAGCGTGTACTGTGTGCATTTTTAAAGGGAATGTTTACCCAAAAAATAAATTAATCAAAATGTGCTCACCCTCATGTTGTTCCAAACATGTGTTTCTTCTGTTGAACAAAGAACGTTTCTAGCCAAAGAGTTTGAGGCAGGTAGCCATCGACTTCCATAGTATTTTTTTTCTACTATGGAAGTAAATGGCAACAGTCAACTGTTTGATTACCAATTCTTTATAAATCCATTTTGTGTTCAACATAGTAAAACTCATGCAGGTTTGGAACAATTTTCCAAAAAAATTACATTTTTTTTTATTTTGGGGGTGAACTATTCCTTTAACACAGCGATTCTCAACTGGTGGGATGTGACTCACCAGCCTTTTCTGATAGGATCATGGACAGCAGTGAAAAAATATAGTAAATGGGATAGTAAAACGTACATTTACACTTTGTCGGAATTACTGTATGAAATTCTGACTTGTAATAAGCATGAACTCATAATTATAACTTGCAAACTCAAGAATTGAATGGAGCTCCATCTTGTACATGGCAGCCATAATTTTTTACTCGCATCTGTTCTTGACGGACTAAACAGACAAAACTAACCGAAGAAAATTTCCATGTCAGAGCAGGCAGAGCCTCAGATCCACATCTACCCATTACATAAAAAACACAGACCAATAGTAGTTCAAAAGTGTTTACCAGCCCGATCGAACATTTCCGGAAAGTTAGCGATAGCAAGTTGTTTCAAAAGTAATATACTACGAATGCACCAAAACTGCACCAACCTATCAACACAATTATATGCATTCTCATCCCAAAGCGTCATATGACACTTTTGCCAAAGCGTAGACATCCAACGCACATGGCACCCTTGACGGTGCGGATCCACTTGTCCATGCGATACTTCTGTCGCGCCGCGCTCCGCTTTATTCCCATAGGTGATGTCACGCGACTTTAACGCACCCGCAAAGCATCCCGCGAAGGCGGCGCTTCATTTGGAAAAATGCTGCGCGTCAAAAAGCTGGCCGATGCCCATCTTTATGCAAATGAATTCCGTTGAATGTGCCGCGACTATCCAATAGAAGTAGAGCATATGGAGACGGAGGGAAGTCTCTCGCAGGTCCTCTGTTCTAGACTGGCCGCTGGCTCAAAACCACGGCCATAGCGGTAAACTTGAGGAACACCCATCAAAGTACAAATGTGGGGAGGCGTCGCGACAAAACGCGACTGTCGTGTCCGACAAGTGGATCTCTACCGTTAGCGTCAAATAAGACGCTTCGGTTATGGTAGGTTTAAGTCTGGGGTAGGGTTAGGGTTAGACCATTAGGAGGCACCTTCTACCCCATATATATCTGCGTCTCATTTGACGCTAAAGGGTGCCATGTGCGTTGGATGTCTACGCTTTGGCAAAAGCGTCGTATATGACGCCTTGGGATGAGAACGAACTCAATTATGGCACTATGTGTGGACGAAAATGCTGTCCAATGAAAAATCTGATCTTGAAGCAAAACCAGTTGAGAACCACTGTTTTTGTGTCTCACAGAGCGACTGTATCTCTTGAATCCTGGGAAAATATCTCTCGTATGGTGAGTTCTCGCTCACACAAGGGGTGTCCCCTGTGTCTGATGTATCTTGCTTTTCTTGCTTCGGTCAGGGCCTGTGCAAAGTTTGGTAATGTGTGAACTGTTCTTAAATGTCCATCAGGAGCTAACATCTCAGAGGGGAATAAAACAGGAGAGGATGGACACCTATTCCCATTTATCTCAGCTCCTCTTTCATTATCTTTCTCTCGTTCCCTTAACAGCATCCACTCCCTCTCTTTCTGGCTGTCTTTTTCTCTGTCTCTCACTACCTCCATGTGTGCCTCCCTCTCTCTATCCACCTGTCTCTCCTTGCTCTCCTCTCTTTCTGTATTTGGACATGCAGCAGTCAGAGATGTGACAGTCTGCCGTTTTAGGTCCGGTAGGCAGAGAGTCTCAGAGTGTTCTGCGCTTTTCTCCCCACTGCTGATAAACTCCTGAACACGAGCCTGCAGAGAGGAGGACCTGGAGAGATTGAGAAGAAATACTGAGAATTAATTACTTAAAGTGTAAAAGTCAACTTGCATCGAAAATCCTGGGAACTCGCATGGCAATTAATCTGGAGCTGTAATGGACACCGCTAATTGGATGGTGGCTCCACAATGATGCACTCGGTTTAATTTTTACGAGATCGTTACACCAAATTACATTTTTTGCACTCAGTAAAAGATAGTAGGTTAGTAAAACGTTTTTTGTGGAAATGTAAAGCTGGTCTGATGGTACACGGACTGGGCACTTCAAAACATTCAGTATCACCATGTAAATCAAGGAATGGAAGATTAGGAAAATGATGGATGAGTGTGGAGAATGCAGACGAGAGAAAAGGAAATGAAACAATCGTGAAAGAGTGTCTCTGTCAGAGAGTGAGCTAGAAGGGAAGGAAAGAGAGAAAACAGGAAATAAGGGGAAGTATAGTGAAGTAGGCACTAGTTGGCTGCCCACAGGGTGTCTGCCTAACAAGCATAAAGACGAACAACCACTAACCTCCCTGCAGGTCCACAGAGAGGCAGAACAGACAGAAGATGTTACAAGTGCAGACGGTGTGCTGTGGGAGAGAGAGATGGCCTAATTTCTTCTCTCTTGTTTCTTTCTTGCTATTTACCAGATGCTTGCCATCCAAAGAAACCTTTGGTTCACTAATTGAATGGCCAGTTCCAGTGGAGCATCTTGAGATGTGTCTTGCTCAAGGGAACAGGCAGGAGAGAGTTTTCTCTCGCTGTCTCATTAGAAGCCCAGATCTTTAACCATTAGTCTACCACGGCCTTTCTCCATTTGCGTGATTCACTGACTACAGATCTCATTTTAAAACATATTTTGCCCCCTCCTCCCTCGCTCTCATTCATTCATCCTTTTGAAAGTGCCGATCGAAGATTTCAGAAAGGACAAATCTGAGAGGCAGACAGTGGAACAAATATATTAATAGATGAACATATCAATGTAGGGGGCTAAAACATCATAAATCTTTTACTAAGTCGTTTGTATGTGTTTGAGGATGGATGGATCTGTGTGTGTCCGTGATTACCCATTTTCAGATTCACTGGTGCGGTTAACTGGGGAAATCCCTTCAATCACACACCCATCTCAGACTCTAATCAGAAAGCATTCATGCACAGAAATATTATAACCAACTTCTGAACACACACACACACACACATTTGAAACATGCAATGTGAAATCCATCACATTTGCCAGCTGAATGTACAGAGTACAAAGTGATGTTATACAACTATATACAATTAAAATATTTTCTGTAAATAGCAAATGCCCTTTCGGAAAAGGGCTCTCGTTTAGATGTAACCTACCGAGCACCCAACGTACGCCCATGTTAGTCCTCCTTGCCAATGGGATGAAAGGAATTACCATAAAGACAGTGTCATTTCATGGGGAGAGTGCTTTGGTTCTCAGTTCCCTTTTTATAGCCATGACCAATGTTAACACTGGGGAAGCATACCTAGTCCAGTCCAGAGGAATGTTACGGAGGCCAGATCCTACTCGTAAGGAGGAACATGTGGAATTACAGATATGGACTGACCCGTGGTGAAGTGCCACATGCTGAAGACCTCTGTGGTAGGTCCTGCCTAGGCAGGGATGGAACTACCACAGATGCAGAGGTGGGGCAGAGCAAAATCTGCACAGGGAAAGATACAGCTTTACAGATATGGAACACACACCTTGGAAGAATACAAGGGATTATCAAGGGGGAATAACAACACATGGGGGATCTCGTACTGGGCCTGAAAATTAATTCAGGGTTTGCTAAGAGGGGAACTCATCAAGCTAGCCTTCCCACACATTAGCTGTTTGTTCCCAACACACGGGAAGAAAACAACTCCAACTGGAGATTGAATCTCGCAAAGGTAGTAGGTGTTGACCAGACCCAAAAGAGCTAGCAGTGGGATGGCTCCTGGGAGGCCTCAGCGGGACAACCAGGGGAGGAAGTCTCTATTCTCCCGGGAATGTGAGCTGTCGTGAGAGACTTGAGCCACCACTGACTCCAGAGGAGGAGATGGAGGAAAAGTTGAGACAGCCAACATGAGCGTACACCGTCTTGGTGGTTGATATATGCGACCATCGCAGTGTTGCCCTAAAGCAACGATTGAAACCGATGCAGGGCGAGCAGCACTGCCATCAACTCTAGACAATAGGTATGCTACCACAGTCAAGGTCCTGTCCAAACTGTGCCTGGCAAACTGAATCGTATAGCCGAGTCTGATTTTCTGCAAGAGCAAACAGGACAGGCTTGGAAGCTCTAGCTAGGCTCCCAGGCTCCATATGAGTGGCCAAAGGAGATAACCAACGTACACATGGAGGGGCAGCGAGGGGGACTGCTGGGCACCAACCTGGGAAGTGTAACGTCCTGAAGTAGAGGCAGTGAGTGTGGTGTGACACTAACCTGGCTCCCAGGATCCCACAAGGAATGGGCATATTAAATGTTACAATTCAATAAATAATCATGAACAAAAGGTTAAGCATTCATGCATTATTGTCATTTTGGTAAACAATATGTTTTTGCTGTTTTAAGATCTTAGCCTGTATATCTGTCACAGAGACTTGTGATTTCTCAGGATATGCATTTCAGGGATATTTGTCAGACTTTAACTGTAAACATATTAATTGTCCTTCTCCTAGGTGCAACTTTTTGAAT
The DNA here is from genome assembly GCA_038021265.1 of Cyprinella venusta. Lineage (NCBI taxonomy): Eukaryota > Metazoa > Chordata > Actinopteri > Cypriniformes > Leuciscidae > Cyprinella > Cyprinella venusta. Next base: position 13,487,504 of record CM075876.1, on the reverse strand, counting down.
ACAAAGTGGGTCTAAGATACAATATCAAACATTTATAGAGGAGTGGGTGGTGTCTAGCTTCCTTTTTTTAAGATTGTACCCCAAAGGAGAGATCATAATTGCAACCGATTCATATTCCACATTCTGTTTGAAGTTGTGCGGTGTCAAGTATCAAGTGGAATAAATTCTCTCATTCCTCATTGAAACCCATGCCAACCCCTGTCTAACTGCAGAGTGGGGCGCATGCCACGGCTGAAGCTGGGATACAGGGGAAGACAGAGCTGGATAGCCATATTATATAATGAGGTGCTAAAGAGATTAGCTTCATGTTGGCACAACACACTTCCTTTGAACTCCATCAGAAATTATCAGTGGCTTCGCTTACTGTAGAGCCGAGCAGTTGGGTCCAACTATTAATGTTTATTGGATAAAAATACCTGGATAAATACCTTAAGGTATGGTAATAGTAATACAACAATATTCTGATATTATGTATATATAATGAATAAATTTAAACATCATAGTCACAGATGCACAACATCTCTACTATTTTGGTTTAAGCATATACTTAAGATACTTTCATTTATTGGTATCAGTTGTAATTGTATTTTATTTTAATTGTTTATTTAATTGTTAGTCCTCATTTACATTTATCTATTTAACCCTCACAACACCACTAATAATATAACACTGTTAAATGGAATATTTAGTAAATCTCAAAATAAACATTCAATGCAATTCACCTGTAGTATTAAAATTATTGATTTTTTTTTATTTAAACAAAGGTTTATAGAAATCGAACATTGGCCACGCCATAAAAATAATTATAATTTAAAATTACATTTATTTAGAAAATTATATATTTTTAAATGTTAATATCGTGAGAAAACAATCAAACAAGTCTTGATCTCAGCCTCACCTGTCTGCCTCCTTGCCTGCCAGTGGGATGATGGGTAATAGGGTCCTCTTGTAGGACGCACCAGGCCGCCCAACTTCATGGTTGGAGGGTCGTAGTCCTAAACTGTGGAGTCCTCTTTTCCAGGGATTACCTGACAAGAAACAGATATGTTTAATATGTGAAATGCGGCAACTTTGTCTAGAGAAGTTTAATTACTCACACACCTGTTTTGACTGAGATGAGCTCTCTGTGTAGTCTGCGCTGCTCTCTGTTCAGTGTGTTGAGGTGGTAATGTTTAGCTTGGTCGAGTCTCTGCAGATCATCCGCCAGTCTGGCTTCGGCCCTCTTCTCTTCTCGTCTCTGAGCCTCACCGGGCCATGGCAACCAGTCTCTGCGATGCATATCTGATGATGATGTTTCAATCATATATTTAAACAAATCTGATAAAGCATTATCGATATCATGACAAAAACAAAAATTCAGCAGAATTCAGACCAACAGCACTAATCATGTACAGTACAATCATACACATACAAAAAGATCAAACCAAACATCAGCAACAAATTCATAATAGACAGTCTTATACAATCCAAAATATAAACCATTTGAAGGCCTAACATGGGCACTAGGGAAAACACATACACCTACATTCACATGCTCTCATACACAGTACCATATCTCCCAATAGACTCTCTGATATGTCAAGCTTGACTATGTTATTCATTCTATCATTATGCAAAACCGTATTCCGCAGATCCGTCTCACTTGCCAAGAGAATATAATTATTCAAAGCATCTTGTTCACTCGTATCCACATTTAATGCTGAAAAGTTGGAAACACTATAGCATTATCTACTAAAAACAATGAGATATAGAGCCTTACCATTACATGAGCATTTACATTGGCAGGTCCAGTGTTTAAATTGACCCAGAAACACTGCGATGGTTGCATATATCAACCACCATTAGAATCCAGGTAGAACTTTATTATCCGAAATGGTCAGGGAGGGAACACCTCACTCAGCCCTAAAGCGCAAAAGGGCAGCTTGCTAAAGGGAGCACATGGTAAAAACATTCTCAGTGGCTATCATTACTAATGTTGCTGCCTCTCCAAGACAGAGAATCAACACAAGGGACGGCTCAACTCCTAAGGGTGCCACAATGAGCCTATTCTTACATCTAGACCCCTGAAGTCAGGGGGAGGCAGCTCAACCCTGCTTCTTTAAAAGTGATCAAGGAACCCTAATTTAATGCCCAAGACAATGGGAGAGGGAGTAAAACACCTAATTCTGTCTATGGCTCAAAAAGAGCAGCTTGCCAAAGGGAGCCTGCAATGTTGTTGAACACCCTTCAGCAGCTACCATCTCTGATTTTTCTGTCTTTCTAAGCGGGAGCCTCAACTCAAGAGAGAGACTCGACCCAAGGGTACCACACTGTAGCCAAGCCTTACTTTAACTCCGTTTAGGAAGAAAATTACTCAATGACTTGCTATAGCCAGTGCAAAGTTTTTTCTTTTACTAGTGTTTACCACAAGAAAAAGATAACTGGGAGGGACTTCATTATATTGTTGAAATAAGGTCAGCTAGAGGGTTTTAAAGATCCACTCATCTAAGGTAATGTGCTTTAAAACCCAACACTAGTTGGGGAAGGGAAGGAACTAAATAGAAGGAATATAATGTCTATTGTATTTAATTCCCTTGCAATAATCCCAGTTAGGAATGCCTACAGTAGTTATAGTTAGCGCTTATCCTGACTAGACCAAAGTGAGTGACAGATAGCAAGGAGGGATGCCTCCTGGGTGAACATCCTCAACTCGCAAGCATTGTCAACTCATACAATAGTTCACAGGTCAGCTAGTTTATCTAATGACCCACTCCTAGGGGAAGCATCTCCTCTGCCTTCAGTCCTCAGACTGTGGAAGGGCAGAACCCTGAGAGGCTTTAGGCAGGGACGGGTGTAGGATGTATTTGATGGCCAAAACTTTTTCACAACCATCACTATAGTTGTGCCAAAAAGCTCAGAGGGTAAGACCGGGGCTTCAAGGAGAAAATTCTTCTCTTAGAGGGCTAAGTCTGTGGTGCAGCATAACTTGGCAGCTCAGGGGACTATCTCTGCCCCTGACCCAAATCCTTCCGCAGATCTGCCTGGTAGGCCTGCATCACCACCATGGTGTGGAAGTGCAAGTCCCCCCGGCCTGACCTGCTGCCTCCTATGCCCTGCCATTTAAACGCGAGGTGGTTTGAGGCAGCTTTGATGGCAGGGCAGGAGCCTTCAGAGAAGATGACTTGCCCTGAAAGACATCTCCTCTACCAGGGGCATCCTCACATATCCTCACTCAGCCAATCCTTCCACATTTGCATAGTTCGAATATTGGAAAGGATGGATCCAAGCTGAATATGGCTTCCTCCATTATATATTCACTTCAGTGTAGATATTGGGAAAGAAGGGAAAGCTCATGGGGGAATTATGGCCTGAAAGAAATCTACCACAAGCAACTTCCCATTTTTCGTGCCCCCGAGCCAGATCCAATCTAATTGTGGTGCAGGCCATATTGTCCACCAGTTCCCCATACGTAGGGCTGGCAGGTTGAGTATCCTCTGCCTCTTCTACTACATATGCCTCCTCCTGGTTGGATGGTGCCAACAACATGAGTTATCTGCTGGATCAGCAGACTGCACATTCACCGAAAAGCATGAAAGGGCCAAACCTTTCTCGAACTCCTCGGCCATCCCCATGATCTAAGCCTCTGCAGTGCCTCAACATCCCCCGAGAATAAGGACAAACACAAACAGACTAAATGTGCATGCTCATCACCTAAGCAATAAACAAACAGGTTGTGGGTGTCCTCAGGTGCCAAATATCTGGAACACAGAAGCACAGGTTTTCACCAGCAAACGAAATTGGAGTTTATTCGCAAACTGGTTGCGATGCATGGCAAAGGGAACAAAACTGCAAGCATTTTGTGGAAGAACATTGTTTTGGTTGTGCTTGAGCTCTGCGTGTCTACGGATGTATATGACCCTTCACAATACAATGAATACACAATGAATTCTGTTAGAGAGCTATATGGCAATTTATCAGCTCAGTTAAAATACCTTACTCACTTGCTGAGTAATAAAAACACCATCTCCATGTTTCTTTTGCAACATTTAAATTAAAAACATTTAAAGTTCTCGCCATCTTCGAAATGCCAAGCCACTGTAGATTCTCATTTCATTAGAAGCTCTGTCGCGTTCTCTTTTTGCCAGCAGACTCTCATCGGTTCAGCATTTTTTAAAACAAGAGATTCCCTAGATATTCCAGTTTTAGCATGCTCCATGTCAACCTTTCGGGCTCGCTTTGAACACTAACCTATGTCACGATACACGTGTGATGTGAAAGTAGCCGAAGCAACTTTTCTCTATGTACGGATATGACGAGACATTCATGGGAGGGTGACGCATGTACACAATTCCCTCAAAAACCATCTTGCTACAGTAGGTCTAGACTATAAACACTTATTCTAGGCTGACCTTTTCACTAAAACCATAGTGAATCAGGGTCAGACAAAAACACGTTTTGGGAGAAGGATTGATGATGTACTGACTACATTTAAGTTTTGTATATTTTGAACAAAACAAAAGTTACATAGCTAGAAAAGTTACATAAAAATATTAAAAAAAATAAATGTATACAAATAATACTAAAATAACACTACCAATGAAAACAACTGACAGGCTTCTGGGAAGATTAGAAATTTAATAAAATATATTCTTTAACTATATTTCTTTACTTAAACACCTAATAATTTCTTGACGGAATGGTCAGGGTGCGTTTATGCAAGAGAGAAAGAAATCGAGAGGAGCAGCAGGAGATAAAAGCTTTGATGAAGCACTTCCACCACAGTGTTCATCAGTTAAACATACGGAGGCTGCATTCAGTCTGTTTGGGTCATTGTGGATGAGTAATGGGTTTGAATAAAGCAAAATAGAGGCACTGTCAATAAAACTCCCTGTTTCATCGGCCCTATTAGCTTGAAATTGATTACAAATAAACTATCAGTGTCTGGTCTTAAATCAGATGTTGTTGGCCTTGGTGTAACTGGTCAGGGTTGGTGATACATATTAAAACCACCTCGATAAACCATTTTTCTTTGTCATATGTAAGTTTATATCCATTAGTCACAGAAGTTCCCCTGACCCCAAACTATCTTTAATTAAAACACTTTTTTCCTCTTCATACCATATCAATGTGGAAAATTTTACCAGACCAGTTCATACTTGGCCATCATATGAGATGTCTGTTAATGATTGAGTCAAAGCTGTCAAAGCTAATCTTTGTTTTTCCAATCTCAAAGAACAGATCTGTGTTGGCATTATGACCAGTGGTTTTAGATTGATTTAAACAATATTTGATGGATAAATACACTTATGTTAAAATCAACAGACATCAAAATCCATTTTACTTCTGCATTAAGATGCATTTCTGATTGAAAGTAGATAATTAACCAGAAAAATATGTTTAATGGGGCTTGAATTGATCCATTGAGAATTGACTGGACTGTAAAATGGGGTACGCACTAGAACAGAACAGGTTATTGGAGATTTTATCTTAAATTTTATTTTGTTCTTGGAATGATGCACACTGATGATGCACACAAAAATAGGGTCAGTTCTGTTTTCATGTTGACTTTAACACAGACACACATCTTGAAATTAATTAACCATAAAGCATGAAAAATTCCAACCAACAGCAATGAAAAGATAAAGATTATGAAACGTGATTATGAATTGAGTTTTGTTTTCCAACAGAGCATATTATTCATCAGCGAAGATAGCAGAAGCGGATTGAATTATGTTTAAAGAGTCCATGAACAATTAATCCCAAACATGAATGGATGGATACCAGCAAGAACAGGAAAATCATTATAATTCAACTGTTTTAGTTAATGATCATTGCAACCATGCAAAATAATTTCCTCATCTGCAATCATATCGTTCAACTGTCAAGTTAGTTGCACAAAGGCGTAACAATAGGAAAAAAACTGCCTTCTCCCCACGCGATTAAAGAGCTTCTATGACAGTCTCCATTGTGGGCACAGCTGGGAAATCACAGCGGTTGTTGAAGTGCTCTCATAAAATATTTATCCCACTACCTTAAACCTTTTTTTGCATAAACATTATGGTAAGATTTGTAGCATTACAGTTCATAATGGGGGGAAAAAAATCATGAAAAGAACTTACTGTAAAGGGTCAGTCCAGTTTGATGTCAGTCCTGAAAAGTGGCAGATATTTAACTAAGAAATATTCATCCTCCAGTGCTGGAGAAAACAGTGAACACACTGACCCTAATATTAAACAATACCAAGTAAAAAAATGGCAAATGATCCAATGTTAGTGTTAGTTTTAGCAAAATTAAGAGCGTACGTGAGCCCTCAGGCTTGCAGTTAGTCTGAGATGGACACAATGTCTTCTCTTTAGTTTGTTATTCAGACTCCTCTGTCACCCTGACGGTTCCTAAGGGTAACTATGGCTCTTGACAAAGTAATGACCAGTGACAATGACGAGCTCTCCATGGAGACCAGCACACATTTATATTAGGCGGCATGGATAAAGAGGGGAAGATCAAAGCATGTTTATAGACAGTTCTTTTTTCCAGACAGATCTAATTCGAAGCTTTTATGTTGGCAAACATTTATGCTTAGTAACTTGCAAATTGTACTGCAATGAATTTGAAACTTTAAGGGCTTGTCATTATCTAATGTGACAAATTCCAGCCCAATATTGACCCATGAGTACAAAGTAAAGTCCAAGTAATTCTAACTAACAATTTTTTAGTTAATTGTACTTAATTTCTCAACTTAATTGTACAAATCTGGTACTATCCACATATGCCTTACTCAGAAACCCCAAGTTCAGATTAATTGTTTGGTTTGAGAGCCATTTTGTCAAAGCAAAGCAAAGCAAAGAAAAAAAAAAGAAAAAAAGATGTTTTTGAGGTGGGTCAATTCTTAGTTTAAACTAATTTCCTTCACACCGTAAAAAGTGATCAGTTGACTTGACTTAAAGTGAGCATACCAATAATGAATGAAGTTTATTTATTTAATAATTTTTAAGGCAATGGGGTTCCTTAAATATTTGAAAGTCAACTGATCCCTTTTTACAGTGCAGTCCCATCATTTGCATGTATCATCTGCTTGATGAAACATGTCTAATCTGATCTGGTTGATCTGGTCTGAAAGAGTTCCTTCTCACTGACTCTTTATTCTGTAGGAGATAATTATTACTTGGATGTAATGAGATCTGACTACGATGTGAAAGTTACAGTTTAATTACAAAAGTAATACATTTGGTAATATGCTATTCTTTAAAGGGGTCATGAACTGGCTTTTTAAATTGTATTATATTGTTGTCTGAGGTCAACTTATGATGATCACTTGGTTTTTGCATTCAAAAACATATAAATGAATAAGTAATAGGCTATTTTGTACCCTAGTTTTGAGCCTATCTGAAAAACGCTCGGTTTTTACGGGAGTCTCGCACTGAAGACTCAGAAGTAAACGCCCACTGCTGTGAGTGGATAACAGTTTTGCATATTATAATGAGTTTCAACTCACCCGTTGATGCACTTGGGGGAAATTGTTTTGAAAACGTCCAATGTTGTAAAATGGCAACCGGAATTATTCGTCTATACATGTTCGACCCAGAGTCCGTGTGTTGCAAAATTCCTGTCAGATTCAATATAGACAGCACAGCACCGTTCTTTACGCTTAATCAGTCTGAAATCCAGCCTTGTTTACAAAACAATCCTCAGTGAAATGAAGCGAACAGACGGACAATGTTTTACCTCATCAGCTGCAGTGTCACGTCATTAAAAATAAAGTTTATCCATGCCGTCCTATACAAAAATACACTCGTCTGTGACACGTAACAATGACAGAACTCAGGGCTTAAATACACAGACTGGATAATAAACAGGAACAGAATCGGGTGTTAACTAACTGACAGACTCGGTGTGTTTACACGACGCCATTTTCAACTGGAAACAGAAAACGTTTTATGCGTTTTGGCCAACATGGTCTTTTAGTGGCCTGAAAATGTAGTCTATCGAAAACGGGTTTCAAAGTGCAAGGTTTTGAAAACGATGGCTTTACTGTCTCCATGTAAACAACAAAAAACAGGAATTAGTGAAAACGGTGTGTGTTATGTGTTCATGTATGAGCATTATGTTTGTTTCTTGATAAAGTGACATCGCCAACTGCTGGCCTGGCATGCATAATACAGCCTTTTTTGTCATTTCCGCAGATCCGTGTGTACATATGGATCATGAACATGTGCGATTATTTTGTCCATTCAGTTTGATATAGATGTAAATTTGTCTTTGACACTTGCAAAAATACGTTATTAGTTCCTGATAACTTTACAATATCTTTAGAGTTATCTTTTTTACATTTTATTTAATCCTCTTTGATAAAATCCTCTGATGCTCCAGCAGCTGTATCAACATTAACATTGCTGAAAGTTCATGAGCTAAAAAGTCACTAACATCCCTAAGTTTATATTAGGTTTTCTACATTCGTGACCATATTACCTTTGAACACACTATGTGTTTCCCAGTGAGCTGGGGTGAAGTTCAGCCCGTGACACTTCTCTCATTCAAACATTAGCAGCCTCAGGCTAACTTATAATAGGATCTGACCAATTTGGGTCAATCTTGTACTGGTAAATCTCTAGTCCCATTGAGCATCTCAAAAAAGAAAAAGCCAGAAGCGCAAGTGTTTATCAGAAAGCCAGCCTGGAGCACTGTCACGCCAAGCCATGGATTAATGGTTAGGGTTAGGGTTAACAGCACATGTTTAGGAAAGATAACATTAGACTCAGAGGATGGGGACTTTCATGTCATAACAACGTTACAATCCCCAGAGCAGATGTGTGTTAAAAAGTAACACATAAATACTAAAAATAAGGACCAACTACCAACATGTAATCATTACAGACAATACGGTACTTACAAAAAAGTCACGAGTAACATCCTGAGCATAAATAAAAAATATCAGTGAATATATCAATAAAAACAAGCGTTGTCATTTTGATTTCATAATAAGTTACAGTAGATCATAAGCTCATTAGTTTGGACAGATCTGTCGCTGTATTTCTTTTCTCATAAAGATCATAGGTATACGTACTGTTCAAACTTGTAGGCCATTACTTTTTCCAAAAGTTGCAGAGCGCTCGCACACAAGCACACAGCCTCGCCCACAAAAACAATTATATTTTCATCCAAATCAATACTTAATTCCCTTAAGAATGAGTGATGGGCCCATCAGTGGGATATACGCCTTTTAATCTTCGGTTCTTCATAGCTCACTCTGTTCTCATATTGATCCTGAAAGCATGGAACAACAAGCCTGTTTTTAGCACACGCCTGCAGCGCAGGGCGAGCTTTCTAACCCCACCTCTTTCTTTCTCTCGGCTACCCCCAGAAGCTTTCATGTGCATGTGAGCACAGATTCATGCTACTTTTATACACTGTTACAGTATCTCCGCCAGGGGCCTTAGATGAACAGATTATTCCAAGCAGAAGGTTGAACCGGCTTGTGTGCTTAATAGCCAAATAGATTACAAGAGATGGATTGATCTGATGCATTTTCGAAGTCACTGTGACAAGACTTGCTATGCAATGCAATTTTACGACTTGTTCACGTAGGCTATTATAAATTATTTATAAACAGTAAAAAAATAGGTTGTTGCCTGAAATTTTGAGTACAATCAACTTGGATGTTTAAGTCATTTCAACTTAAATTATATACAACTTTTTTAATATTGCATAACAAAATAAAAAGTGTAACAATATTTCGACTTGTTCACGTATATTATAAATTATTTATAAACAGTAAAAATTAGGTTGTTGCCTGAAATTTTAAGTACAATCAACTTGGATGTTTAAGTCATTTCTTAACTTAACTTAAATTACATACAACTGTCTTATTTTTTTATATTGCATAACAAAATAAAAAGTGTAACAATATTTCGACTTGTTTACGTATATTATAAATTATTTATAAACAGTAAAAAATAGGTCGTTGCCTGAAATTTTAAGTACAATCAACTTGGATGTTTAAGTCATTTCTTAACTTCACTTAAATTACATACAACTGTCTTATTTTTTTTATATTGCATAACAAAATAAAAAGTGTAACAATATTTCGACTTGTTCACGTATATTATAAATTATTTATAAACAGTAAAAAATAGGTTGTTGCCTGAAATTTTAAGTACAATCAACTTGGATGTTTAAGTCATTTCTTAACTTAACTTAAATTACATACAACTGTCTTATTTTTTTATATTGCATAACAAAATAAAAAGTGTAACAATATTTCGACTTGTTCACGTATATTATAAATTATTTATAAACAGTAAAAAATAGGTTGTTGCCTGAAATTTTAAGTACAATCAACTTAGATGTTTAAGTCATTTCTTAACTTAAATTACATACAACTGTCTTATTTTTTTATATTGCATAACAAAATAAAAAGTGTAACAATATTTCGACTTGTTCACGTATATTATAAATTATTTATAAACAGTAAAAAATAGGTTGTTGCCTGAAATTTTAAGTACAATCAACTTGGATGTTTAAGTCATTTCTTAACTTAACTTAAATTACATACAACTGTCTTATTTTTTTTAATATCGCATAACATAATAAAAAGTTGAAAATTGCTTGACTTAATATGATAAGTTAAAACAATGTAATAACCTATGTTGCCATAACTTATAGCTCATAAAATGTTTTACAACTAGGTTGAGCCAATGTTGCTGCGTAAAATGGACATTAGAAAAAATGTGGGGAAAAAAATGATTTCTTTAAGACACATTATGCAATAACTTGAAATTGAATTGATTGGTATTAGATCCATTAAAGTGTTGTTATAGTCTTATTTATATACTATTATAGTATTTATTAATATTTTGAATTGGCTTTTTTATTAAGTAAAATTTTGTTTACGTGTCAATAATTTTGGTATGTGCTTTTGTCATATCATGTTTTTTAGGAATTTGTTTTTTATTATTATTTCAAGCTTTAGTACTTTTAGCTATAGTACTTCTACTTAAACTTATTTAATTTCAGTTAGTTGGCAACATTTCTCATTTTTATTTTCTCATGTTTATGTTTTTCATTTGATATTTAACCTTTATTTCAATGAACAAAAGCCATTTTTAATAGTTTCAATTACAACACAAAACACTGATCCAATAACTGGACTACTGGAATAACTAACAATAATTTATCCAATAATTTTTTTTAAAATAAAAACCATTATGCACACCAGTGCTCTCCATATTCAGCAAGCAGAATGATGGAGGTAGGAGAGACTATAGGGAGTAAGTCATTTTGTTTCAACATCTAATTGGATTTTTTTTGTGCTATATGTCTTTTTACATATGCTATTTAATGTTATATATGTATGTTTCTAATACTCCATTTCGACCCCTGTATATCATTTATAATTTTACACATTCGTTTACCTTCTTCTGTCACCCCAGGAGGGTGGTGATCATATGATCTGATTTGACCCCTATAGATTCTAATTCACTAATCACAGTGTTACGGCTCACCTCATGTTTTCACTCCTCGGTCTCCCTTAAAGAGAGAGATTGGGTCAGTGGCTTTCATTATGCTGGAAGCTTCTGCTGATTCAGCGCTTCAAGCTATAGAGAAGAGAGCATAAAAGAAGAGAACAAAAGTTCTTCAAACACTCTTGCACGCCCACTTTGACACAATGCAGTAATAAAGCACACAAGTGCACTGCAGCACATCCAGTGCAGTAAAGTCTGTCTTATTTCACCATGCAATCCACCAGGGTGCAGAACATATGTGCCTTTACCAGTCCCTGTTCTCACTTTTGTCTTAATGCATTATAGTCAGACATACCGTGAATGTTTTCATGCATCTTGTCATATTGCCTTAGCTTGCCTTCAGTGCACTCTCTCTGCATCGGGTTCAGGCTGGGTGAGGACATCTGTGAGATGTCTGTCATCCGGTCATTATACTGTTGGTGAATGTGGAAAACCACAATATAGCTGATGTCATTGGACGACCCACACTTCCTGACAAACATGAGAAAATACAGTCCCAGTACAAATATTGTCAAATCACTTGTAGGACTTTACTAAACTATACTAAATTGATTCATAAAGGGGTAATTGACCGAAATATCATTACCTACTCACCTTCAGGTGTGTAATGTCCATACGTCATTACTTTTAAGGTGCTTTTTTGCCTGCTTCATTGCCTGATCCATTGATAAAATAACAGCATACGTTTTTTAAAGATCATGATGACTTGAGGATTAGTAAATAAGTAAATCAACTCATTTTAATAATGCATTATTAATCTTAAAATATGTCAGTGCCATTGATTTGTCTCAAGATGCACATCAGTAATGTATGTTATTTCCCGAGGCACGTTTATAAAAGCTACTTAGATGTCCTAATTAAACCAAGGCCTAATCCTGGATTAATCTGAGCCCTGTCTGTGAAACCAGGCCAAAGTTTCTGAATGTAATGATGTGGGATGATATTTAATATTTAGTTGTTGGTTACACTTAATTTTGGTGGTCCCTTTTACATTCTGTTGTTGACTATTAGTAACATTGCACCTACATGTTGTAGCAAATTAGCTTAATGAAATATTAATAACCAATCATAACTTGTTATAAATGATTATGAATATTTGGATCAGTTAATCAGATTACATTAACATTACAACCAATTATTCAGTTGAAGACCCAATATTCAGCCCGGTCTCATCCCCAAGGCATCATATAGGTGACGCTTTTGACATTGCGTCTACATCCGACGCACATGGCACCCTTTAGCGTCAATATGAGGCGCAGATATATATGGGCCAGAAGGCGCCTCCTAGTGGTCTAACCCTAACTCTACCCCAGACCTAAACCTACCCATAACCGAAGCGTGTTATATTGACGCTAAATATTGACGTTACATTGACGTCGGATTTAGACGCAATGTCAAAAGCGTCACCTATATGACACCCTAGGATTAGAATGCGTTGCAGCCAATATTGGTTATTAATTGATTAACAGAAATGTACATTTCCGGAGCATGGGAAATGTCTTTCTTGCTAAGTACTACCAAGAGCAAGTAGTCAAGATCTATCAGCGCAGTCTCATCCCAATTCATCATATAACTGACGTTTTGGGACGTCTTTTGACCATTCGTCAATATACGACTTTTTAGGGCCCCCTTAAACGTCGGTAGATGACGTTATGGGATCCTAACTCTACCCCATACCTAAACCTAACCCTAAACCCAACACGTCACCTAACTGACGTTAAAGGTAAAGCGTCAGTTGTATGACGACCCGGGATCGTCATCTACCGACGTTTAAGGGGGCCCTAAAAAGTCGTATATTGACGAATGGTCAAAAGACGTCCCAAAACGTCAGTTATATGACGAATTGGGATGAGACTAGATCTATGATTAGAGACTCCAGATATGAGCTTGAGACATGGACAACTTTACGTGTTTATTAACAAGACTTCATTAACTAGACTAAACATTTAAACTACATAAGAGAGCTGAAGCAGAATACAGGAAAGCAAGAAGTTATAGCATTGTTTGATGTTCAGCAGATCAACAGCCTGAGCAAACCATCAGTTTATTTATAACACAACATTCTTAAAAAGGGGTAAGGATATTTAATGTATCAAATAATGAGACTAAGTTTGATACTTGCATGTATATACTCACCCATTTGAATTAAACTGTCCTGATGCAATTTGTTGAGGCTCCAGTTGATCTTTGCGGATGTGGTCTTCAGAGGATCTTTGGTGAATGGAAAGACAAGGTGCAACCTTGGGGGTCCTTGGGGGACTTCTAGTTCAGCATCATCTTCACATAAGGACTTCTCAGGAAGGACCACGAGAGTAAGAGAAAGGGTAAGAGAGCGCTGATCTTGTGATCGGTGATTTTTAAAGCGTGAAGATGTCACATCCTCTGAAGGTGTGTGAGCCAATACGAAGTTGTACCTTTGAAGGGAGATTTTACGTTCTATCATGGCATTTGAATGTGTAATTTCACTGAATGTTTAAGAAAAGAATCTTCAAGATTCCAATAATACTAATATGTCATAAAGTTAGCCAAATGTAATGTAAATTAATAAATGAGGGACGAAGATTGGAGTTGATAGAGACCAAACATGCCACACATATAATTTTGGTTGACCATAGTATCCAAAGTCTGAAACATTAACCCAATAGAGTTTACAAGAAAACATAGGCCAAACTACATTAAAGGAAAATCATGAGATGGGAAAATTAGAAACATGTTTATACATTTCTCAAGTGTATATATATATATATATATATATATATATATATATATATAGAGAGAGAGAGAGAGAGAGAGAGAGAATATATAGGATTAACAGGGTTCAACAGGGTAGGTGAGAGTCACAACTCTCTGGAAATTCCTTTGCGGCCGTAAAACTTGTTATCAGCCTTAAAGGTGTAGTTTACTTTAAAAAAAAAAACTTTTGCTGATAATTTACTCACCCCCATGTCATCCAAGATGTCCACGTCTTTCTTTCTTCAGTCGAAAAGAAATTAAGGTTTTTGATGAAAACATTCCAGGATTTTCTCCATATAATGGATTTCTTTGGGAACCAAACGGTTCAAGGTCCAAATGAGAGTTTCAGTTTCGATGCAGCTTCAAAGCGCTTTAAACAATTCCAGAAGATGAATAAGGGTCTTATCTAGGACCCTTCGAATCATGACTCGAAAAAAAGATTTGTTCATGAACGAGTTTGAACAGGAGAGTCACAAACACGCATCACAGAACAGAGCAAGGCGAGCATTCGTGCTTTTAAATGACCGATCGTTTCGCTAGAGAAGACCATTATTCATTGTCTGGTGTCGTTTAAAGCTCTTTGAAGCTGCACTGAAACTCTCATTTGGACCTTGAACCGTTTGGTTCCCATTAAAGTCCATTATATGGAGAAAATCCTGGAATGTTTTCATCAAAAACCTTAATTACAAAATATTCAAAGGGGATCATCAAAATAATGTTTTGCCAAGTTTTTGACACTTCACTGTGTTACAGAGCTGGGTGGTATAAAGCAAGGTTAAACAGGGTAGATAGTTGAGGCCTTTAACATTTTGATTTAAGGCAGCCAGTCCTCTGTCTTTACTGACGCTGATGAATTTGGGTTATCTTCATACTTCAGCTCCGCTATACTCTGCAAAACACTTTATTGGCCCGAGGGTCACTGTGCATGAGTGTGCGTCAGAGTGCACGCATGGTTATATTTAGAATATAATTGTTCAGTGATAATGATACAAATCCCTCACCGCACAGTGTGTAACTCACACACAAGGAACAAAATGACACACTGGCAATTGCAACCGCATAACGTACATAGCAGCAGTCTGATAAATGTGGTCGCTGTTTGTTCAAGATGTGTATCTGCCAACAGTGACCCTGCTCCAATTATACAGCGAATTATTTGACAACGGCTCAAACTGTAACACGTTACAGGTCACCACAAAGGATTCATGGGCTCTGAGTGATAGATAGGATTTTAAAAGTGTCAATATGTCAAATGCTCTGCAAGATTACATTTATTCAACTGGCATGTACATTTTTCTAAAATATTTTAGAGGTGGTTCACACAGAACACGTTTTTGCATTCCACTGCACTACTTTTCTATTGTTTTTCGGTAGCATTTTACAATACGGGTGCACTAATATGCATTAATTCATGCTTAACTAATGCACAGATAATCATGAGTTAATGTATAATTAATGAAGAACTAAACCATTAATTAATGATTACTGCATCAGCAACTAATAAAGAGTCTATATGATTAATAGATTAAGTAATACATGAATTGCTATTAATTCAATGTGTCATTGTGTATTAAATCCTTAGTAGCATATTTTATTAACTAATAGCAGTGTTGGGAGTAACGCATTACAAAAGTAATACATTACAGTAACATATTACTTTTTGCTGTAACGCAGTAGTGTAAGGCATTACTAATCAATTTTCAGTAATATTTTACTCGTTACATGTTCAGTGAGGCTTGTATTACAGTTGTATTACAGTGGATTGTCTGCTTTTACTTCTTAAAGGCAACAGACTATGTGAAAGTTTTAAAGCAGTCTTTTAGTGCCAGTTCAGAGCGGTCACGTCTGTAACATTGTTTTTCCTCATAAATGCGAACACGAAAACTAAAATAAAATGAATATTTTAAGTTCTATGGAGACTGGAGAGCCAACTCTTCCTCATCCGATTTGCGCAGTGTAATTAACAGAATTACAAAAAATATATTTTGCCTCCTATTTTTTTTGTCACGCATGAATGTGTGTCTTTTCCCTAATATTAAAAATAAAATAAAGACTGATATTTGTCTAATGTCTGGAGTCCTTTAAGGAAGTAGCCTATATACGTTTCAATACATGTATTTTCTGAGAATTTTTATTTCAAGTTTTGACTGCAAATGTCATGTCCATAATGCTGGAATTCCCCAATTTTAAATAATTTATCCTCAACTAGTTTTGTGGTGTAGGTCTACGTATTTTATAATGTTAACTTCAAATAATACTAATAGCCTAATTAAAAGATAAGGCAGCATTGGATCTGGACGGTAAGGAGAATAACGCTGGAGTTGGAAGAGGTGTGTCGCGATTCTGTAGGTTCGTGAATGAGTTGTGTGGCAAATCGCGATTTCGGTTTCTTATTGCATATCGTTACAGCCCCAAAGTTAAGTTCTACTTAGTTATTTTGGTGAAAGTAACTCAAAAGTAATACATGAGTAATGTAACGCATTACAATTCTGAGACAGTAATATTGTAAGGTAATGAATTACTTTTAAATAACAGTAACAAGTAATACCTAATGTATTACAGTTTGGAAGTAACTTGCACAACACTGACTAATAGTGTAAATTAATGTGTTAACTACCACAATCAGTCAACGCTATGCACTTCAACTTCCAGTTGTCTGCTTTAATTAATCATTAGCTAATTATTTGTAAAGGTATCATTATGTTATGACTTTACTTGTTGGGGCACATCATTATTAACTAGTAATTTAGCAATTGTAGTAATTTGCACATGAATTTGCACTAACAATTAAGTAATTAATCATGTATTAATGCATATTAGTGTACCTGTCATTATCTGGAAGTTGAAATACAAGGCTTTGGATCATTCTGGTAAATAACATATTAATTAACACTATTAGTTAAAAAAATGAGTTTTTATGGAATTAATCAACAATTACATAGTTAATGAATAACAATTCCTTTATGAACTAATACATTAACCTTACAGACTATTAATTAATTCCTAATGTGGTAATCATTAATGAATAGCTTAGATAATCATTAGTTACACACTAATTCAGTATTATCTGTGCATTAGTTAATGCTTATTAGTACACCCGTATTGTAAAGTTTACCTGTTTTTCTAAGTAACATGCAAAGATGTATTTGATTGTTGCGCACACGTCTTTTGCACGTCAAATGCAATTCTAAAAACATCAAAATCGAGTTAAAATAAGTTTGTGTAAATAAGGGAATGTTCCCTTACAGGGAATTCAAAATATATATTTTGAGTGTTTCCTGGGAATCAAACCCACAACCTTGGGTTAGCTAATGCAACGCTCTACCAGTTGACCTTAACAAGCTTGAAATTCCACAATTTTCAATGCGTTGAAAAAGTTGGATGTATCTCGACATCTCTGTAATGAAAGAAACATCTAATTGTATTTGTAGAGGCTTGCATTAGCAAAACTCATTAAGGGATGGATGTTTCTCTGTCCCACCATCTCTGCGGAGTGGTTAAGTTAGGAAAGAGCAGAGATTGAGGTGGGGAATTCTTGCCAAAGCCATCCAAATCAGGAAAAGGTGCCGACCTGCCAGAGAAAGATCTCAAATGAGGATCCTGAGAGCACCCAAAGGAGGTGCAGTTCTGTAATGAGCTTGGTTCTCCTGGGAGGAACCTTCTCTATTAATGAATATGGTCTGCTATAAAAAGAGCCAGGCACTTGGAGAGGGGAGGGGAGGTCAGACCAGGGTGTCTGTTGCCTACTTTGGGAGAGTGTTGCCATCATGGTGGGGCAAACATGGGGTACGAGGTAGATGCCAAGGTCATTCCTTTTCCATTGACTAAGATTTTTTGTTCCTGTAGCTCAATTGGTAGTGTGTTGCATTAGTAATACCAACTCTGTGAGTTAGAGTCCTGATAAATGTACATGAATGCACTTATGCTTTGGGTAAAAGCATCTGCCATATTTATGAATGTAAATTTATTCCTCACGTTATTTAGTATTTCCCTCCATCCAAAAGACTCAGAGCCGGACTGGCTTTTATTGCCATTTTAAATAGCATTTAGGGCATTGTGCCAACCTTCTGTCTTTGTATTAATAACCTCTTTCCGTTCAGCTCGGCGTTCTGAGGATTTACTGGTTTAGCCCTCTGTTTGACTGTGAGCGTTCTTTCTGTGGGTGTGAATGGATGAGTGAATGGATCTGAAACATTTCAGTTTTCCAAATTAAATGTCATTGGGTGTGGGTAAATAAATCTGGGATTGAAGACATCTCTGTTTGTGTGTGTATCGGTGTGGTGACTGGATTTGTGTGTTTGCCATCTCTGCCCCGCTGTGCCATTGTCCTCATGACACACATAACTGTCAGCTGTGATTGTGTTTCCAGACCACTGGCAGTCGACACAAGCCCTGGAATACCCCTGTCGTTGCGTGTGTGTGTGTGTGTGTGTGTGTTACGCATTTCTAGAAGAGAAGGAGAGACGTTCTGTGGGCTTGAAATGCACATTTTTGAAAACGGGTTTCAAAGTGCATCCGTTATCATTTCCATGTAAACTACAAAAATGCAAATTTTTTAAACCGGTGACGTCATGCGCAAGTGTATTACTTAGAGTTTCTTTACAAAGTGACATCGCCAACTACTGGCCTCTAACCGTTTTCATGGATCCGTGTGAAAAGGAATCGCTTTGATAATGTTGTCGTCTGATATGCGAAAAATGCAAAGGGAAAACTTTTCCGTTTTTAGTACAAAGTTGTTATGAAAACTTGCCCAAAATTATTGACGTGGGATAAAAAAATATGCATTCAATCTTGCAAATTAAGAGGCGTGTGGCAGGTTTGATTTCTGCTTCCTGCTTTTTGTAAGCAATCACAAATTAAATTTTGTTGCCCACAAAGCTATTGTATTAGTTCAGAGTTGAAATATAGAATATATATATATATATATATATATATATATATATATATATATACCAGTGGTGGGCCGTCAGGGCCAGCAAGGCCTTCTCTGCTGGCCTAAACATTATCAGAATCACTGACTTGCACTTTAATATATTTTTTCCATGAATGAGTATTAAATTATTCCCAATAGTTCGTTATTTTAATATCATAGCTTTTCTCTTGGTTGCGCTGCTTCCAGTAGTGTGTTTTTATGTTAGAGCTTGTATCCAATCATATTTCAGCCATCATGCGTTGCCGGGTAAATAAATCTGCCTGGAGGCCTTCAGAATCGACAGAGCGGGCGTCTGTAACTTAAAATGAATGCCGTTGCTTTAACCAATCAGATAATCCGTCAGATTTAATCAGCCAATCAGATTTCGCTTTGACTGCAGCGGGGCCATCTAGCTGGCATCTAGCAACGTCTGTATTTTCTCGTTCTTTGATTGGATGCTCAGAGCGCATAACGTTACTATCAGAGCCATAGCTGCGTACTATTACTAGTATCTGCATCTGTAGCGAACTGCTTAATCTAAATATTCCTGTAGATGTAATAGTTTTTAAACCCACAAATTAATGTTTATTTCCCTCCTCGACCCCCAGCAGAAAAAAATCCCTTATTCAGCCCGAGCTAAACGCAGATACGGAACTCTATTCGATCTCTCCGGGTAAAAACAGAACTGACTAATGTTAAGTTATACCACGAATGGTTCTAAAGGCAAAAGTCCCGCTGATCGCGTTGATTTTGTTCCGAACTATGTGCGAGTGCATGGGGCAGCTGTAAACATCGTCATGTTTTGCGGTGACTGTGTACTTCTGTCAAGCAGGCACTCTCAGCCATAAAGTGAATTAAAACTGCTAGAAATATGACGAGACAGACACGACATTGTTGGAACTGAAACGCAGATAGAACCTGCAGTCTTCTTGAGGAAAGAAATAAGGATGGATTCTGTGTAAAAATAATCTTGGTGAGTAATATGCTTTTTTCCCCGTGGTGAATATGATTTTCTTCTTAATTTTTCTTATAAATTTATGATCAAAACTTTTTTTCAAACATGCATACTATTGTAACGTCTAAAAAGGGACTACCCTTGAACGACAAGATAAGGGAGGCTCCGTTTCTGAACTTATAATCGGAACGCAAGAACCACTATACAAACGCACCAACCGAACTCACGCGCTCGTTTCTCGCGGCCTCTCCCGAACTCACCGCAATAACCCAATAACTGCCGGTGCAAAATAAAAACAACAATTATATAGAGAGTCTTTGCGCTGATACACTATTAAAAGTTACTAATTCAGGTAGGACAGAAGGCCTAAGTGTGAAATGCACGGCCCGCCACTGATATATACGTATATATATATATATATCCTTTTACAGGTTCGGAAGGACATGAGGGTGAGTAAATGGCAGAATTGACATTTTTAGGTAAACAATCAATTTATTGTTAAGTAGTTTAAGTAGGTTGTTGTAAGTCCCTTGTGAAAAAGAAGTACACTTTAGCATAGTTTAAAAATACTGGGGAAATTCTGAATATACTTAAATGCAGACTGAATGTTTTGTTGTCAGACACTGAATTTAATGTTAATTGCAATTAAATGAAAATGTTCTGTTGTTTAAATTTATATTGAATACAGTAGCTGCATAATTATTTCACAGTTACTCCTGTTGTCTTTGAAATATAATGTACTTACAAGGATTTATGTTGAACTAAAATTCGAAAGAAATTTCCATTGAAACTATTTAAATATATTTATAATAACACAGCGATGAGAGTACATTTACATATTAACTTTCACACATCGGGGGGGCGCTATGGAGCAACATAGGAGGTAGACGTGTTTCTCAGCTCCTCTACAGTCAGGTCGATAAAACTGTAATTTAAATGTCTCTAATCTACTTTTAAATGGGCTAAAAGTCCATCTTGACAACCATAGCACTACAATTGAACCTTAAGCTCTGTCGATGCCGTCAAAAAAGCAGCCCCAGGGCATTAAACCCTCTCAGCCGCAGCAGGATGCTCCTGACAACGTGGCGACGGCTGACCAAACGGCAGGCCTCGCGCTGGAAGAAAAAGACATGTCACGGATGATGGAGAAGATCTCGGAAAAAATCATCAGTGCCTTTGATGAGAGATTCGATAAACTAGAAGCAACTCTTCAAACCATACAAACGACGCAACGAGAGTTGAGTGAGAGAGTCGATGTGGTGGAGGAGCAGGCCAGTGATCATGAAACTCGTATCCACTCTCTGGAAACGTCCCTGGATACCTTAAGTAAGGAGAATAAGATGCTTAAGTTCAAGCTTAACGATCTCGAGGGCCGATCACGCCGTAATAACATCAGAATTATCGGTATCCCTGAAGGAGCTGAAAAAGGAAGGCCAACTGAGTTCGTGGCGGACCTGATTAAGCAGCTTTTCGAAGACTTTTCCGACCCCCCAATCATTGATCGTGCACACCGTGTACCGCAGCCAAAGCCCCCGGAAGGAGCAAAGTCGCGCGCAATAATCGCACGAATGCATTACTTTCAAGACAAAGAGCGTATTCTTCGCCTTCGTCAGGGACGTCAGCTTGAGTACCAGGGGCGTAAGGTGCTGTTTTTTCCGGACTACACTGCTGAGGTAATGGAACAACGCCGGAGTTTCAGTGAGGCGATGCAAAGTTTAAGAGAGCTTAATGTGCGTCATACTCTGCGCTTCCCCGCCAAGCTCTGCATCACCTATAATGGTAATACAGGAATGTTTACATCTCCCAAGGACGCAAAGCTATATATAGACAAAGAACTGAGGAAAGTCGCTGGTACGGATCAAGAATAAGTTTTGAGGTGTAGTACTATGGAGTTTGTATAGAGACATAAGTGCATATTATATGTTTCTTTAGATAAGACTTGATTGTGGAGTTGTATTTTTTTTCTGTTTTACATTTCTTCCTTTTTAATAGCTCGTCTTAGTTTAGCTGAGGGTTAGTCTAATTTATTACACGGCTTCAAGTATCGCGTGCTCTAGTCACTAGGGGGAGCCATAATGCTTCGTTTGGGGAAGTCATTTGAGGCATTGGGGTGGGGGGGAGTTAAAGTTCGAGGCTTAAATTGTTGTCTTTTTTTTTGTTTGTTTTGTTTTTTTGGCAGGGGGAAAGTTATTGTGATTTTACTCTGTGTTACAAAAGTTAAATGAAAGGGAACGATAAAACCAATAGAGGAAATCCTACGTTAACTATAGCATCTTGGAATGTTAAAGGGCTTGGCCACCCCATTAAAAGAGGCAAAGTGTTTACCTATCTTAAATCTTTGAAAGCAGATATCTTATTTCTACAGGAAACACACATAGCTGTGGGACAAGAACATAAACTTAGGGCAAATTGGATATCTCAGATTTATCAGGCTCCTTTCAGCAGTAAAGCCAGGGGGGTAGCCATTTTAATTCGTAAGGGTATTTCATTTAAGCTCGATTCGATGACTACTGACCCTCATGGTAGATATGTCATGATTTCAGGCGAACTTTGTTCTTTGCACATCACAATGCTAAATATATATGGTCCCAATATTGATGACCCTCAATTTTTTAAAAAGGTTTTTGATTTAATACCGACTGGGTGTGTAAACGTCATTATCGGCGGTGACTTCAATTGTTATTTAGATCCGCTTTTAGACCGATCATCCTCAAAGCCACCTCCTAGTATAGCCTCAGTACAGACCCTCAATAGATTGATTGAGGAAAGGAACATGGTAGATATTTGGAGGCTGCAACACCCAACAGATAGGGAGTACTCATTCTACTCGCAGGTTCATAAATCTTACACTAGAATTGATCGTTTTTTGGTTACTTCTGAACTGATTCACAGAATCACTGATACACGGTACCATAGCATGCTGATATCAGACCATAGCCCCGTCTCATTTCAGATTAATAAAATCCTGCCACAACAAAGTTATCATTGGCGATTCAACCCTTACCTACTAAAAGATCCAGCTTTTGAAAGCTACATTAGCGCTAAACTGGATGATTTTTTTATAAATAATGACAATGGCCAAGTCTCTGATTCAATTTTATGGGAGACTCTTAAGGCAGTCATAAGGGGTCATATTATTGCTTTTGAAACTGCTAACAAGAGAAATAGCAAAAGTAGGCTTTTGAGAATTGAAAATTTACTCACAACATTAGAACAGACATATAGAATTTCTGGATTACAGCAAGATTATAATAAGATACTGAATTTAAAATATGAATATAATTCGATCCTGGGCAAAAGAATTGAGAATCTCTTACTTAAACTGAAACAAAAACACTTTGAATTAGGTGATAAGCCAGAAACTTTATTAGCAAGGCAGTTAAGGGGTGTGCAAGCAAAGCAAACAATTCATCAAATTAAGTCAAACACAGCTGAGATTGTAACCAATCCAGAAGAAATTAATAAATCCTTTAGGGATTTTTACTCTGATCTTTATTCCTCAAAATGCAACGTCAGTCATGAAGATTATAAATCTTTTTTTGATAGTCTTAATCTTCCCCAGTTAGATAAAATTGCAAAAGAAGATCTAGAACGCGTTTTTTCTGAAGCAGACATCTTAGAGGCCATCAAGTCTTTCCCGTCGGGCAAAGCACCAGGTCCAGACGGCTTTGGATGTGAATTTTATAAAGCCTTCTCTTTAAAACTAGCCCCATACTTATTGAGAATGATCAATGACTCATATGAAAATGGCAGACTCCCCAATTCACTATATGAGGCCAATATTTGTGTTCTATTAAAAAAAGGAAAAGACGACACAGATCTGGCCAGCTATAGACCTATATCGCTTCTTAATTTTGATCAGAAGGTGATAACAAAAGTATTAGCAAACAGACTTGGAAAGCATATCTCAACAATAGTACACCCAGACCAAAGTGGGTTCATACCAGGTCGTTTCTCCTTTGGCAATGTTCGTCTCCTTCTTAATATTCTTTATAAGGAGCGTGGTAAGGAAGCCCCAGGAGCAATCATCTCACTAGATGCCCAAAAGGCGTTTGATCAAATAGAGTGGCCATTCATGCTAAAAGCACTTGAGCACTTTGGGGCTGGGAGTCGTTTTATCAAGTGGGTAAAAATTTTATATTTATGTCCTCGTTCATCCATTTTGACAAACTCTAACAAATCTAACCCTTTTGAGTTGCATCGAGGAGTTAGGCAAGGAGATCCTCTTTCCCCTCTTCTTTTTGATATTGCGCTGGAGCCGCTAGCAGTAGGGATTAGAAGTCACCCGCATATACATGGAATAAAGATGGGAAAGGATGAAGCCCTGGTTAGTCTATATGCTGATGATCTATTAATCTATCTTTCTGATCCAGCCAAATCAGTTCCGTATTTGCTTGATTATATTAATGCTTTCGGTAAAATCTCCGGGTACACTATTAAC